>CAUYRT010000814.1:0-11487 GCA_963574885.1 Lepilemur ruficaudatus
CTGTAGTCCCAGCTACTTGGGAGGCTGAGGCAGAAGGATTGCTTGAGCCCAGGAGTTTGAGGTTGCTGTGAGCTAAGCTGACGCCACGGCACTCTACAGCCCGGGCAACAGAGTGAGACTCTGTCTCAAAAAAAAAAAAAACCTGTTGAGACATATTTTTTGTCCAACATGTGATCTATCTCGGAGAATCTTCCATGTGCTGATGAGATGAATGTGTATTCTGCACCTGTTGGATAAATATTCTGTAGATGTCTGTAAGTCCATTTCTTCCAAAGGGTAGTTTAAATCCAATCTTTCTTCATTAACTTTCTGTATAGATAAACTGTCTAATACTGAGAAAGGAGTGTTGAAGTCCCTAACTGTTATTGTATTGGAATCTGTTTCTCCCTTTAGATCTAATAGCATTTGCTTTATATTTCTTCCAGTGTTTGGTGCCTGTATATTTAGAATTGTTATATCTTCTTGAATTGATCCCTTTATCATTATATAATGACTGTATTTGTCTCATTTTACTGTTTTTGACTTACAATCTGTTTTATCTGATGTAAGTTTAGCTACTCTCACTTGGTATTGGTTTCCTTTTGAGTGAAATATCTTTTTTCATCCCTTTATTTTCAGTGTATATGTGTATATGTGTCTTTACAGGTGAAGTGAGTTTCTTGTAGGTAGCATAAATTTCAGTCATACTTTTATCTAGTTATCTAGTCTATATCTTTTCAGTGGAAAATTTAATCCATTTACATTGAAGATTATTATTGATATGTAAGGACTTAGTACTGTCATTTTGTTAATTGTTTTCTGGTTGCTTTGTGTATTCCTTGTTTCTTTCTTTCTCTTGTATTGTTTATCATCATATTTTGGTGGTTTTCTATAGAGGTAACATTTGAGTCCTTTTTCTTCTTCATTTGTGTGTTTGCTTTCCAGTGACTCTTATATTTTCTGTATTTTCATGATGGTAGATATTGTTCTTTCCTTTCCAGGTATAGGGCTCCCTTAAGCATTTCTTGCATGGCCAGTGTAGTGGTGATTAATGCCCTCAGTTTTCCCTTGTCTGGGAAAGACTTCTTTCCTCCTTCATTTGTGAAGGATAACTTTGCTGGGTATAGTATTATTGAATAATAGGGTTTTTTTTTCTTTTACCATTTCAAATATAATCATCCACATTCTCTCCTGGTCTATAAAATTTCTGCTAAGAAATCTACCATTAATTAGTCTGATGGTACCCTTATATGTGACTAGATGTTTTTCTCTTGTTATTTTTTGAATTCTTTTTTATTCTTTTCTTTTTTTTATTTTTTAATCTGACTGGTTGTTTCAAAGGACCTGTCTTCTGAAATTCTTTCTTCTGCTTGAGTTAGTCTATTGTTGGAGCTCTCACATTAAATTTTTTGTTTCATTCATTGATTTCTTCAGTTCCAGGATTTCTGCTTGGTTCTTTTTTTTTTATGTTTATGTTTATTGTTTGTCCCTCTACTTCCAGAATGTACCCTTTATGCAGCCAATGACCTCGCTTTGTTTACACTGCTATATACCCTATAAAAAGTTTTTAGCACATAGCTTGTGCTTAATATAATTTTTTTTTCTTCCTAAAATTTTATTGGGGGAGAACTACAAAACATTTACAGTACAATGTTTACAGTCACAATTTGTAAAAAAGAGCACAAGACATTCTATGATAAAGACATCTACACTCGAATGTTTATGGCAGCACAATTCACTATTGCTAGGTCGTGGAAACAACCCAAGTGCCCGTCAATTCATGAGTGGATTGTTAAAATCTGGTATATGTTCGCAATGGAATATTACTCAATTTTAAGAAATGACAGTGAATTAGCATCTCTTATATTATCCTGGATTAAGCTTGAACCCATTATTCGAAGTAGGGTGACACAAGACCTGAAGAATGGGCCCCACTTGTACTCGCCATCAAACTGGTATTGACTGATTAATACTATGGTGCTCAAATGGTGGGAGCGATCACTAGGGAATTGGGGGGCGGGGTAAGACCACATCTGAGCGACGTGGTGGGCACTGTGGAGGGGTGAGACATGCTTGAAAAGTAGTTGGGGAGCGGAATTAGGGGTCTCAATAGGGGAAAGGAATACCTCTACAGCCAATTTATGTTATTAACTGTACATCTCGGTAAATTCACTGAAAATCATTTAATTGTACACTTAAAATGGAGTAAAGGCATGATATGTAAAGTATACTTCAATAAAGAAAAAAAACAGAAAAAAAAACTTTAGAAGTCTGACGATACCAAGTGTTGAAAATTTTTTGAACCTATATTAGTAGAAAACGGAAAACAGTTTGTCATTATCATCTAAAGTTAAACACTTTTCCTTCCCCCAAACTTAGCAGTTGTGCTTTTAGTCATATACCAGAGAGAAACTCTTGCACATCTGCACTGGGAAAGATGTACAAGCACTATTCACAATATCAAAACTCCATAACTTCAACATTTATTAGTAGATAATAGATAAATTATATAATCATTCAACAGAATATTATACAACAGTAAAATAATAATGAACATTTAATATGTATAAGTCTTAAAAACATAATGCTGCATGAAACAATAAAGTCCCAGTAGACTGTATACAATGTGATATCAATTTTAGAAAGCTTAGAAAAGAGCAAAGGTAAATACTATATTATTTAGACATACCTATACATGTGATAAAACTAAATTTCAAAAAAGCAAAAAGGATAACCACACTATCTGAATAGAGAAAAGTGTATTATCATATTCATTTTCTAAACTAACAGGGGTAAAATCTTTTACTTTCTTAGACAGTAAAGTTATTTGGCCACCAACATTACCTGCAAGTACCATAACCTGAGGAATCTGGATACATAATTATACTTTTCTACAAGGAAAGATATGTTGATACTGTCATTCTTAAAGAAATGCACTGAAAATGTCATGTCCTCATTCCTTATAAAGTGAGAAATGAAACCTACATTGCTATGACACCAAACAACTTAATAAAAAGTGGAAATCAGTCAATCCAGTAATTGATTCTTTTATTTCCAGAATATCGAACAACTTACTAAGAGTGATATGACCACTTTTTTTTTTTTTGGTCAGATGGATACATCTGGACACATTATTACAGTGACTCTTGAAATAATGGTAAAATAATTTAAGCAAGTATCAACCAGCCTTCTCATTTAACAGGATATTTAAAGCACAAGTGTCAATGTCAATTAAACTGATTTAATAAATGTCTCAAAATCCCCATATCATTTTTTTAAAATCCTTGATGTTGTGCAAAAGTTGTTTTTTCCCATTTTCTCCCATTTATTTATGTGCTTAAATGGCTCGGTTCTCAACAGGTTCACAAATTAAGTGTACAATATACCATGACCACTAGGGTGAAAATGAAAAATTCATACAGAGCATGTGTGTTACCCTATGAGAAACAAATCTGCCCTCCATTGACATTTATTCATTCAATATTTAATGCATATACTCTATTTCACGGATTGTGTTTTGAATACAGTAGTGAATTCTGACCTGCACTCAGTTTTTTTGAGAAGACAAAAAGTGGTACACATGAGTATACCATCATAACACAATGTGTGATGTATATAATGTTAGAGATATGCATAGAACATTCTAATAAGCAGGGCAAAAGGATACCTAATCCAGTCTGGGAGAAAAAGCATAGAGTCTGGAAAGCTATGTTTGAGTTGGTGGTGCCTATGGTTAAACTATATGGTGTGTTGTCATATGGGATGACAAAGACATTCATTATTGTTGGAGTTCAAAGTGTGGCACACTGAGTGGTAAAAGTTACTTCTGTCTACAGAAGTAATCAGAAGCATCCCCAGGAGGGCCTGGTGGCTAATACTGAGGAATTTGGACTTTATTCTGCTAATATTATGAATAATATTAACAGATTTCCTAACGTTGAGCCATCATTGTTTCTGGGAATGAGCTCCACCTGCCCGACTTTATTCTATTTGCTAAAATTTTCTTTAGGATATTTGCATCATATTAATGAGTAAGATCGGTCTGTGGGCTTTTTTTTTTTTCTTTTATAGTATCTTTGTTAGGTTTTGGTATTGGTGATATTCTGGCTTAGTCAGACACTGGACACTTTCATATCCCATCTATACTACTGGTTGTCAAACTTTCATGTGCATAAAACTCACTTGGAAAGCTTGGTAAGAATGTTGATCCCCAAACTTCACTTTCAGAGGCTATAATTTGACATGTCTAGGTTACCAAAGCAATTTTTTGAGCACCTCAGATGCTCTTGAATCAGATGCTTTAGGAGCCAGACTTTTTGAGAAACAACATAATATGCTCTGGGCCCGTGTAAATAACATTGCAGTAACCCTTATTAAAGGTTTAATATAATTCATTTGTAAAAGCACTTAGGCTTTTTAAGAGGTGAGCTCTTTGACAGCTCAACTTTTTTCCATGGTAATTTTTCTGTTTAGATTTCCTATGTCTTCTGGGCTAAACTTTGTTAATGTATTAATATTCTCCAAGAAAATCATCCATTGCGTTCCGGTTTTCAAATATGTTTTCTACAAGTTCAGCTGAGCATTATTATTATTTTTATTTCATCAAATCTGTAGCTATTTCTTCATTCTTGGTCCTAATTTTGTGTGATTTAATTACTGTTCATTTTCAGATGTTATAAGATTTTGTTTTAACTCTTTCATTCAAGATGTTTCAGAAGTTTATTTTTAAAACTTTAATACAGTTTTATAATGAATTATAACGTATACAGAAAAATTAAAGACTCATAAGTATACATTTTGATGAATTTTCAAAAAGTGAATACACTCATTAACCCATACCAAATCAAGAAGCAGAACAGTATCTACACCCTAGAAGTCTGTTTGTGTTCCTTCCCAGTCACTATGTTCTCTGCTGAAAAATAGCCACTATCCTAACCCCTAACACCATATATGTGTCTACCCTTTTCTATTTGGCTTCTTTTATTCAACATTATGCTTTTGAAGTTCATCCACATCCTGGTATATAGCAGTATTTCAAGTTCCACTGCTATATATTATATTTTATTTTATATAAATATTTTATTTCTAATATAGAATTGAATATTTTTGCTTTCTATTTAAAAAATTTTTAGTTTTATCATTCTCTAATGAGAATATGATCTGTATTATTTCTACCATTTGAATTCATTAAGCTTTTCTTTGAAGTTGAGTTATTGCAAATTTACCACAGCTACCTGAAAGGAAGCTATATTCTCTGTTTTCAGGGTATGCAGTTCAACGTTTATTTTATCAAATGTACCTTTTAAAATTTAATATTATGCAGGTCCTCTGTATTCTTAAATTTTGTCTATGGGATTCATACTAGGCTGAGAGAAATATGTTAAATAAATGTGTCAAATATTCCTAGTATTTTCTGCATTTATATTTTGCTATGTTCCCTATAATTTTTGCTTAGTACATTCTGGTGACAATTTATTTTGTGCATAATGATTCATGAGAATTAAACCCATCTTGTCTATAGCTTTTTGTCTTCATTTCAGACTTCTATGATGTTAATAGCATGCCCCTTCCTTTTTAATTTAGAATTAACTACTATGTATTTGTCCATTTTTAAGTTTCAATCTTTCTTTGTCATTTTTATCAGCTTTATTTAGGTATAATTTTTTATCAATACATAATATTTGTGTGTATTTATGGAGTACGTATAGTATTTTGTTACATACATAAAATATGTAATGATGAAGTCAGGGTATTTAGGATATCCATCACCATGTGTGTTTATCATGTCTATGTGTTGAGAACATTTCGAGTCCTCTCTTCTAGCAAATTTGAAATAAACATTGTTAACAATAGTCACCCTACACTGCTATCAAACATTAAAACTTATTCCTTCTAACTGTATCTTTGTGCCCATTAACCGACTTCTTTTTATTCCTCCCCCACATACACCCTTCCCAGACTCTGCTATATCATTCTATTCTCTACCTCTGTGAAATCAAGATTTTTAACTCTCTCATATGAGTGAGAATATGTAATATTTGTTTTTGTGTGCCTGGCTTATTTCACTTAATATAATGACTATTGAGGTATAATTGATGTATAATAAACTGACCATATTTGAAGTGTATAATTTCATCATTTTTGAATATGAATACACTTTTAAATACATCAAAGCAATGACGATAATGTACATACCCCTTACCCCCAAAAGCTTTCTCATACTCCTTTGTAAGCTCTCCATTCAGTTCCAAACCTTTGCCACCCTGTCACAGGCATTTGCTGTTCTGCTTTATTTCACTAAAGACTAATTGACATTTTCTAGGATTTTATATAAATGGAATCATACAGTATAAACTCCTTGTTGTCTGGCTTCTTTCACTCAGTGTGATTATTTTGAGATTCATCCATGTTGTTGTATATATCATAGCTAATTCCTTTCATTCCTTTTTATTACTGAGTGGTATTCCATATGGGTATAGCACATTTTGTTTATCTATCCCTTGTTGATGCATATTTGGGTTGTTTCTATCTTTTGTCCATTACAAACAATGCTTCTATGCATATTAGTGTATGAGTATTCACATAGACATATGTTTTTATCTCTTTTGAGTAAATACCTAACAGTGAACTGGTTGGATCATATGGTACATATATATTTTAAGAAACTGCTAAACTGTTTTCCAAAGTTGTTATACAATTTTACATTCCCACCAATCATGGATTTTACCTTATTGAATGCTAAATTCTTTTGCATTCCTTTAAAGATTCTTAAGCTTTGTTCTGGGACACAGTTAAATTGCCTGAAAAGAGTTTAATCCTTTGTGGTCTTGCTTATATGTTTTGTTAGGCAAGACAAGAGCAGCATTTATTCTAGGGCTAATTTTGCCCCATGACTGAGGTAAGTCCATTCTTAGTACTCTACCCAATACCCAATGAAAAATAAGGTTTTCCAGTGAACTCCAGAGATTATTTTCCTTGATCTTTTCAAATGATTCTTTCCCCAGCCTCAAGTAGTTTCTCTACATGCATGTGCTGATTGGTTCTTTCCTGGATATTTGAGTAGGACCTTCTGCAGTTCTCTGGAGTTCTCTCTGTACAGCTCTTTCTTCTATACTATGTTCTCCTAACTCGAGCTGTTTTGGTCTCCTTAGACTACCAACTCTCTCCACAATGCAAATGTCTAAATGTCTGCCAAGTTCTGGCTGAGTCAAGTCCGTAAGCTGGGACTGGGACAATTGTAGAGTTCAGCCTTATTGTTTCTCACTGTTCAGAGATTACTGTCCTTTGTTTCCTGCTATGGTCTGAATGTTTGTGTCCCCCACAAATTCAAATGTTGAAACCTAATCTTCAATGTGATGCTATTAGGAGGTGGGGGCCTTTGAAGGGTGATTAGGTCATGAGAGGGGAGCCCTCATGAATACGATTCATGTCCTTATAAAAGAGATCCTAGAGAGCTGCCTCACCCCTTCCACCATGTAAGAATGCTGCAAAAAGGAACTGTCTATGAGCCAGAAAGTGGACCCTCACTGTGTAGTATCTACTGGTACCTTTATCTTAGACTTCACAGCTTCCAGATCAACTGTGATAAATAAATTTCTATTGTTTATATGCTACCCGGTTTATGGTATTTTGTTATAGCAGCCCAAATGGACCAAGACATTGCCTAAAGGTCCAGTGCCTTGAAAATTATTATTTTAGATATTTCATCCAGTTTGTATGGTTGTTTCAGAAAGGAGAGTAAATCCAATACTTGCTACTCCATCTTATTTTGAATACATCTCTGGTATTGCATACACACACACACATCCATGTACATATTTACATTCAGCTAAATGTCTTTCTTTTAATGGGCAAATTGTCTAATTTCTGCTTATTGACATGCCAGTTTTTGCTTTTTTTTTGTTACTTCATGTTGTGCTTTGTTTATAATGATTCCTTTGTGTTTTGTCTTTTCCTATTTTATCTGCTTTTTCTTTGTTTAAATTCAATTGTGCCTTCTGAAGTTTCAAATGCTACCTAATAATTATGGTTTTATACAATAAACTTAACTCATTACTTCTTTAATTATCAACTGTAGAAATACATTAGTGAATACTCATCACAGAAGCTGAAAAAATTACTACATAATAATTCTTCCCACTCTAAACCCCACCTCAACCTTTGTATTTCAGTTATGTTCATATTTTTAGCTCTTCTAATGGTTACCTTTATATAAACAAATGGCATACTTAAAACAATCTTATGTCTATATTATTAAAGTTTATCATGACAGAAAGCATATATACACCAATTTCACGGCCTCTTAGGAATACAGAAAGTCTACATTGTCCAGCCTCCTTTGCAGTTAGGTTGGATCATGTGATCAATTCTGCTAAAGGAATGTGAGCAGATATGATGTACACAACTTCCAGGTCTAGCCTCTAGAATATCCTATGGGAATCTTCTCTTTCTCTCTCCCCTATGTATTTACTTGAAAGTGAAGGACTCCAAAACAGTAGAACCACATATTGGAAAGAGCCTTAGATTCCTAAGTCGTTATGTGGAGACTAGTCACTTAAGAAAGTCACTTAATTTTCAGCAGTGATGTGAACAAGAGATTGCCCTTTAGTGAATTAAAACTCTGTTCTTTTGTTCTTGCTTATTATAGCAACTATCCATCATTTTCCTAAATAACACAATTATTTTTATATTCTGATTTGTAACCATATATCCCACATTGTATTTTAAAATGTATTCCATATTCATCACCAATCCTTCCATGAAAACTTCTTCATGTATATCTTGATTGGTTGAATATTTCGTAAAGAAGGATTTACCACCTATTGATACTATGGTAGGACAAATAATGGCACCCCAAAGATGCCCATCTCTAATCCTGGGATCCTGATAATATGCTATATCAAATGGCAGGAGAGACTTAGATGATGGAATTAATGTTACTTATCAGCTGACATTGAGACAGGGATATTATCCTAGGTTACCCAGAAGGGCCTAACATAATCACATGAGCCTTTGGAGACTCTAAGCAAACAAACCAGCCAAGTTACGCTGCACCCAGACTTTTGAACTACAGAACTCTGAGATAATAATGCATCTGTGTTGTTTTAAGCCTTGGAGTTTGTAGTAATTTTTTGCAGCAGCAATAGCAAACTATTACACCTGCATTTTTGCACCTGTCTGTGATCATAATAGTTGAGTGATAGTTTGGCTGCGTACAGTTTTGGGGTGGTCTCATTTTCTTCCCCTTAAGATATCTTAGGCATTCCTTCACTGCTTTCTAGTACTGACTACCATTGTGTAGAAGTCTGATACCAGCCTGATTTTTTTGCCTTACAATTGATTGGATGGATAGGGTGGTGGTAGGAGAGGGATGGCCTGCCCACCCATTAAATTCTTTTATTTATATTTATACTTAAAGTACAGTTAGAAGACTATGCCTTAGTACTGATGTTTTTATATAATACAAAAGCAGAAACCAAAGGGCAAGAAGAGAACCTACATGGATAAGCAAGTATGGGCAGTGTATATACAATCCCAGGCATGCATTGTGAGTTTATGAAAGGAAGTATAGAGATTGCAGGTGGCATTTCCCCTGGCCCTTGGTTTTCAGGAGGCTCTCTGAATATTCTAAGCAGAGACAGGCTATGCACTTTAATCTTACAGGTTATACTCTTCTTTAATTATTACTTCTTTGTTTTGTTTCTTTTTCTGTTCTCTTCTTGAAAAATACCAATTATTCAACTGTTGGATCACCATTATTTTCCATATTTTTAATTTTCTGCCCATATCTTTTCAGCAATCTTGTTTTGTTACATTTCAGCTTAATCATTTTTTCAAGCCACTGATGTGGATATGTACACAATGATTATGGTTATGTTCAACAGTACCTAGTCTCTCATTTCTATTATTATTATTGTACTTTTTATTCCTCCAAAATTTGGGTTTTCTTATTCTGTCCTCCTACATATTTTTCTGGACCTCTACCAGGTCACTTGTCATTTCTGGTGTTTTATTGTTATCTCTTTGAATTTGCATAGCTCATCTTTGAGGCCTTCTTTTAGAAATCTTGTATTTTTTAAGTTTATTTGATTTCAGGAAAATCTTTGCTCAATATTTTCTTCTGCTCTATGGCATATTTTGTGTTATGTATACTTCAAACACCTTTCATTTGTTATGTTTCTTTTCTCATCTCCATTATAATATCTTAGCATATGTGCCCTGCTGTTTCCTTTTTAGTTGTTATTCATCTTTTAACACATTAACTTCCATGTGAGTTGTATTTAACTCATACTAGTTTTGAGCCCAGGGCCCCGAGAAGCAAAACCTGAGCAACACCCTGCGCTTGGTTCATGAAACTCTTACTTGTTGATGTTCTTATTGTTACAATTAATATTGACAATTTAATTCTAAAAAAGTGGATTAAATGAATGGAAGTCAATAACAAATTTTTCATTAAGTTAGAAAGGATCATTTTGTTTTTGAAGTTTTTATTCTATTTTCATGATAAAACACCATGGCCCGAAGGAAGAAAAAATTTTTTTCTAGGGTGGCAGTCAATGTATTATTTGGGACCAATCTTTGGTTAAGAATAGACTCTGAAGAGAGGTGCTGGCATAGTGAGCTTAAAACAACCATAAACTTGATTTTTTCCTAAGAAAACTTTCTAACAATCTATACTGGGGATATGTATCTGTTCTGAGGAAGCAGTAAATCTCCATGGGTCATATATCCTACCTGTGATGATTTCATATTCATTTATCTTTCATTGGCCCAAGATGAAAAGCCACAGGGTAGACTGCAAACAAATAATAAACATACGCCACATCCATCCTCTACATTGTGATCATTTCTGAATGCAAACCCCTATTAATTCTGAGCATTGGGTTTTTCCAGTATTTTGTATAAAAAATAAATTATTTTGCCAGTTGCCCTATCCTTTCCCTAAGTAAGTCTGCAGGATTCTTGTCTCTGTTTACTTTCATCATGAACACCAGCTCAGATGTTTTTAGTTTCCCAAATTATCTTTAAGTTTGTTTGCTCTCCTGATAGTTTTCACTTATGAAAGCTTTATTCTATATTCCCCTTTGCTACTGTGGTTTTATTCTCACTTTTACAGTTATTCTGACATTTTGATGGTATTTGAAAAATATGCTAAAGTGTCATCAGACCCTTGCCCATCATAAATTAAAAGACTGCAACATGGAGTTATACAGTTTCTAAACAATTTGGTTAACTGACTTATATGTGAACACACAGATCTTATTTAATGGGCAGGGAAGGTATATTTCTATAACATGAACATTTGATTGTGCACAATTTCTCAGGGAAATTATGGATTTTCTTTTAACCAAGAAAGACATCAAAACGGCCAAAATACCTGCTGTGGAAATGTCTCTTTCATTGGTTTCTGATATCTCTATTTTATGCTGACTTTCATAAGAAGCATCAAATCATCCCCACTCAGTCACCTGGGAAGCTGTGACGCTAACTGCCAAGGACCTGCGTGAC
>CAUYRT010000816.1:0-23320 GCA_963574885.1 Lepilemur ruficaudatus
ACACCCCCCCCGTGAGCTCTCTGCCCACGGGCCCACACACCCCCCGTATGGCCTCTGCGCACTGCCCCACACCCCCACGTGCTCCCTCTGAGCACAGACCCACACCCCCCCACGTGAGCCCTCTGCGCACGGGCCCACACCCCCCACGTGAGCCCTCTGCCCACGGGCCCACAACCTCCACGTCAGCCCTCTGCGCACAGACCCACACCCCCACCTGAGCCCTCTGCGCACAGACGCACACCCCCTACGTCAGCCCTCTGCACACAGACCCACACCCCCTACGTCAGCCCTCTGCGCACAGACCCACACCCCCTACGTCAGCCCTCTGCGCAGGGGCCCACACCCCCACGTGAGCCCTCTGCCCACAGGCCCACAACCCCCACGTGAGCCCTCTGCGCACGGGCCCACATCCCCATGTCTGCCCTCTGCGCACGGGCCCACACCCCCACGTGAGCCCTCTGCACAGGGGCCCACACCCCCCATGTCAGCCCTCTGCGCACAGACCCACACCCCGTACGTCAGCCCTCTGCATTGGGGCCCACACCCCCCACGTCAGCCCTCTGCACAGGGGCCCACACCCCCACCTGAACCCTCTACACATGGGCCCACACCCCCCATGTCAGCCCTCTGCGCACCGGCCCACACCCCCCACATCAGCCCTCTGCGCACGGGCCCACACCCCCACGTGAGCCCTCTGCCCACGGGCCCACACGCCCCACGTTAGCCCTCTGCGCACGGGCCCACACCCCCACGTGAGCCCTCTGCCCACGGGCCCACATGCCCCACGTGAGCCCTCTGCCCAGGGGCCAACACCCCCTGGCATCCTTAGCTTGTGGCCATGTCACTCCAGCGCCCCTGCTTCCTACTTTGGTGCTTCTCCCTGTGTCTTCTCCGTGTATCTCCTCGGACACTTGTCCCTGGATTGGGGCCGACCCTAAGCCAGGATGACCTTCTCTCGAGATCCTGAATTCCCCCTACAAAGGCCTTTTTCCCAAATAAGGGCCCGTGCACAGTTCCAGGGTCAGGACCCGGGGCACCCCCAGCCCACCGCAGAGGCTTCCTGCCCTGCCCTGGAGGTGCAGCTGCTGACGACAGGACCCTCAGGGGCAGTCTGGGGGGCCCCTCGGCAACCGGGCCGCTCCTGTCATGACTGTTGGCCTCTTCTGTTCTGACACCGTCCGCTTCCATGTGGGGCCTGGTCCTTGTACTCTGTGTGGCAGAAGCGGCTTGTGGTGTCCCCACCAGCCACATCGGCCAGGCCCAGCCTTGCCTTGTGGGCCGGGCATCCGCAGTCCTGAGTCTCAGCAAAGGCCCCCACCGCCCGCCCGCCTGCCCCTGGGCTTCTCCCGGCCACACCATTGCTCCTGTTGTTCTCCCAACCCGATTACCGATTCCTTGCCTGGATGTCTCTGCAGACCCAGCCCACTCCTTAGAGCTCAGGAGCTCCTCCTCCAGGAAGCCCACCCTGGCCGTGCCTCCTCACGGGCACCACTCGGCACAGCGAGTGTGTTGGCAAAATATTTCCCAGGAGGCCGGAAGTCAGTGTAAGGGGTCTCTGCATTGGTGGCAGCTGCTCCCCAGGCCAGAGGCTACTCGGTGGTAATTCCCCGGCCCCCAGAACACGGGAGAAGAGCAGCAGGTGCAGGAGATGCCTGGAGCCAGTCCCTTCCCTGGGGACCAGGCGCTGACTCTCTAAGCGGGTGGCCTACATAGGGTGCCAGAGTCAAACCGACCAGCTTCAAACCTGCGCCCTGTCCCTTCCTGGTCAAGAGGCCTCGGTTTCCTCTTCCGTGGCTTTGGTGTGGACACAGAGACACCGCCCAAGGCCCCTCCAGCAGAGGACCTGCTGCCCCAGCTGCAGACACCATCTTGGATGTCGCTCCAGGGTGGCTGAGCTGAGTGGGGCGAACAGACCCAGCCCCCTCCCGGGTCCTGTGGTGGGGACACGCCCCAGAGCCCACCCCCACGGCTGGCACAGGCTCTCGGGGCTTAGCTTCCCCCTACTGGGTGCCGCCTCCCCGTCCCGGCCAGCAGGTGCTGGGCTCCAGGGCAACTGTGTGCCCAGCCTCGCTTGGCTCTGCTTCTGCGGCGCCGGCCCGCTGGCCCAGCTTGTGCCTGTGTAGCACCTGCAGCGTGCTGGTGCCACGAAGCCTAAGGTGCAGCAGGAAGGAGGCAGGTGAGGAGCCCCCAGCCTGCAGGAGAGGGAGCCCGGAGGTCCCTGTGTGGGGGCTCGGGGGGACTTCAGGCTCCAGGGGGCCCCTCGTTGCCGCAACAGAAGCCAGTTTGGCCAGTTCAGGCAGAAAAAGAGCTCACAGAGGCCCTCTGGGGTGCTCTGAGACTTCCTGGGGCCATGAGGACCTGGCTGGGGCCCCGGGGTCACGATGCAGGGGCATCTCCAGGAGAGCCCACTGCCCTTCACGCCGGACACCCTGCTCACCCCGGCCATGCAGCCCCAGGAGCAGGGCACGCAGTTTATGTTGCACCCATGCTGTCACCCCTCTGGGACAGTCTCTGTCCCTGTTGTTCTCAGGGGGGTCCTCCAGTCTGCCAGCTACACCCTATCCCTGCACCCTGAAGTGAGCTGGCCGCCCCAGCCCAGCCCCAGCTCCTGCCCAGCACCAAGAGTTCCCCAGAAGAGCCTGGGATGCCCTGGGTGGTGGCTGCTCAGGACCCCCCCACCCCCGCAACCCCTGCCTGACTGGCTCCCCTGTGTCTTGTCCGAAGCCAGGTCCGGCAGTCTGCCCTGACCAGCCCGAGGTCTCCAAGAGAGCAGCTGCCTGGCCGCAGTGCCTCGAGGCAGCCACGAGAGGGCGGAGGTGAGCCATTGTCCTGCCCGGAGAGGGGAAGCATGGGGTGTGGGGTGCGTGTGCACCTGTGTGTGTGTGTACATGCCTGTGTGTGCACCTCTGTGTTTGCATGCCTGTTTGTGCACCTGTGCTGTGTGCCTGTGCCGTGTGCACCTGTATGTGCACATGCCTATGTATGCACCTGTGTGTTCGTATGTGTGTGGAGTGTACATGTGTGTACATGTGCATACGTGTGTGTGAGACTCAAGACCTCTAGGGCCTGGCATCACTGCCTCCACAGACACCGCAGAGCTTCACACTGGAGCCTGGGCTAGGGGCCGGCGCTGACCTGTGCCTTCAGGGGGTGTGGAGCTCTGAGGACGCAAGCTGCTGGGGCCAGCACCCCTGAGGAGGGGCACTGGGAATGGGCCCTAAAGGATGGCTAGGAGTTCTCTAGGCAGCAAGAGGTTCTGAGGAAGTGGGGTGTGCTGGGGAACCTAGTTCGGAAAGCACAGCTCTGGTCCCACTCCCTGCAGTGGGAGATCCTGTGGTTCAGAGAGAGGAGGGGACCAGCATCTGGTCACTTGTCCTGCTCACTGCAAAGGCCAGCACCAGGCCCCCACCCCCCAAAGTCCTGGGGGTCCCAGGGTTCTCAGGACACAGCCCCGCCCCACCCCAAAGCCCTCCGCTGCTCTCCAGCTCCCCTGCAAAGGTCACCGCTGTGGGAGGTCCTGGGGTTGCCATAACAAGGTGCCCAAACTAGGGGCCTCAAAACAACAGGGACGCGCTCGCTCACCTTGGGGGGCCGGAAGTGCAGAGCCGGGAGCTGCAGGCTGGGTTCCTCTGAGGGCTCCGAGGGGGGGGAGTCCTTCCAGGCATCATCCGGCTTCTGCCGCAGTCCTCGGTGTCCCTCTCTTGTGGCCGCAGCACTCCAGTCTCTGCCTCCATCTTCACGTGGCCTCTCCTCTGTGCCCCACACCTCCTTCTGCCTTTCTGTGAGAAGGACAACTGTCATTGGACTTGGGGCTGCCCTGAGTCCAGGATGACCTTGCTCCAGATCCTTAACTAACCCTAAGTACACCTGCAAATAAGGTTTGGGGGGACCCAACTCACTGCACCAACCAAGGGGTTATGGGCACACACGAGGGCAGGTCTTCGTTACCCCCGCCTGTCCGTGTCCAGGGCTGGCCCACCCCATCCTTACCAGATAAGCCTCCGGTGAGGTTTGGCCTTGCTCTCCCGGCTCCCGAGGGGGTGTCAGTTTGGAGTGTCCCTGTGTGCAGAATGGCAGTGGGACCCGGGGAGCAGGAAGTGGCCACACCCCCACCCTCTAGGAGCCGAGGTGTCGGAGCCTGCGAAGTGTGAGTGATCCCAAGGTTGATTAGTTATTACATTAAAAATGCGCCTGCTAAGGGGGCCCGCAAACAGGAAAGTATTAATCACCCGCTTCCTCAGACTGACAAGTGCGTTTCCCTAAATTCCTCCACTGCTGACTTAACCGAATGATAATCTCCTGGCTGCCACTTCCCATGAAGTCACAGCTCATGAATATTCCGGCACCACAATTTGCTTTTGGAAAGGACAGACTTATTATTTCATTTTTAAGTTGCTGTTATGAATAATAATTTTGCAGCCCACGAAATAATGAAATGGCGGTGACTGCTCTTGTTGGCCAGAGGCCGGGAACTCGGTGACACGGCAGGGCCAGTCCCCACCATGCAGGGGATAGGGGACAGCAGGTCACCCGGCCACTGGGGCCTGCCCTGCAGTCGGCCCGTAGAAACCACGGCTGCATGAGCAGTTGATGGGCTGCCCTTCCCTCCTCTCAGCACTTAACAGTTTATAAGCCGCCTGTCGTCACTTCCTGCGTCCTGGCAGCCCCTGTGCGTTGGGCCACGACAGTCTCGCCCCCTGCGATCACGGTGCCATGGTGGGAAGCACAGCCGTGGACTCGGGCAGACGCCAAGTCCAAATCTGTTTGCTTGCTGTTTGATCTTGGGCAAATTACTTAACTTCTCTGGGCCTCAATTTCCCCATCTGTAAAATGGAAGGAGCAAACCCTGATTGGAGCCCAGGATCTCCCAGCCCCGAGCCGGGGCTCCTAGGCCCTCTCTGCCGCCGTGGATCTGGAAGGACGAAGCAGCAGGACCCGCAGGCCTGAGGTTTGGAGCTTCTGTTTGGACGGAGCAGAAAGGAGGGTGCCCAGGGCTGGACAGAGGAGCGAAGCCGCCCGGCGCTTCCCTGCGGTTTCTCTCCCTTAACGCAATTACAGGCCACTCCGAGCGCCCAGTGAACCGTAGCAATTCACTGATACGTGTTTAACTGGAAATCAGATTTCGAGACTCCCTTCCACAGTTGCTCATGTGGGAAGCAGCTCCTCCTCCCACGACACCTGCTTTTCAGAGCCGGGGTGGTGGCGAGTGGCAGGGGCCCTCCCCAGGGCCCGTCCTTCCTCCTGGGACCCGGCACCACCTCCACCCCCGGCCTCCTCGCCCCCTGTCTGGGCTCATCAGCCTCGGAGGAGACCGGCTCCCGCCACCCTGGGCTGGCTCACCTCTGCCCTCCGCGCCCCTCCCTGGGCTTCTGCAGCCCGGCCCCCCACAAGTTCCAACGCCACCCAGCTTCCTCCGTGGCGCTGCCCCGCTGGCAACAGTCAGGGGCCCCTCGCGGTCCCAAGCTCGGTTTCCCTGGGAGCCCAGCGTGGAGCGCCCCTTTCCCCTGCCCTACCTCTGCCCCTCCCTCCTCGAGGATGGCCGGGACTTACGGTCCCTGCACCCCGAACCTGCACCCCAGTGCAGCGTTTCCGGAAGGGCGGGTCATCAGATGCACTTGCCTTTGATTGTTTTGAATGAATTAATGAATGAACTCGTGTTGGGGAGGCCTGTGACGTGGGCTCGCCCTGGAGATGTTGTGTGTTTACAAAGCGAGATCCACTACGGCAGCGGCCCCCAACCTTTTTGGCACCAGGAACCGGGTTCACGGAAGACGATGGGTCTTCGTGGTCTCTGTCACAACTCATTTTTCAGAACAATAGTATAGAGGATGCATAAAGAAACGTGATTTGACCCCAGGTTCCCCTGCTGGCAGCCGGAGCCTTGTCACACAGGGCCCCAGGGCTCAGGGTTCCCGCCAGCCTTGGGGTGCCCGTGGGCGGTGGCGCTGGGCGTGTGGAACCCCAGTAACCCTGGGTGAAAATGATGGAGTCTGGACAGAGCTTTACTGTAACCGGATGTCTTTAAACCTCCTTGGGAAAAATGTCTCAGGGAATCTGAGTGGCCTGGTTTCCGGAAGGCTGTGTGCTCTTCGCTGAAATGGCATTTGTGGAACTTGCAGCGATTTGTCACAGGGTGTTGTGAGTGGAAGGCCCGTGGGGGGCAGGGCTGTCGCTCACAGGAGGGATATTTAGCGTCCTGGTTCCCGGGGCACTAAGCACCAATAGCACACCCCCTGCCTCCCCGTGACAAGAATGACAAGCAGCTCTCCTCGGGGCTTGGGGGCAATATCACCCCCAGCGAGAATGTTGGTGCCAGCGCGTCCCTCCTCCCTGTGCGGGCTCACCGGGGCCCTTCCTGCTCTGGCCCGGCTGGGAAGCCCCAGGTCCCGAGGAGCCCTGCGGTGAATTGACGTAAGTCCCACAAGTGCCATCTTGGCCAAGAGTGTAGAGTCTGGAAAACAGGTGTCGGGAGTGCCCGGCCACTCTGATTCTCTGTGGGGCCCCGAGGGGCGGGAGCCTTCTCAGGTCCTGGGGTGGGCAGGGCGGACCCAAGGCCTCCTGAGCTGCACCTGCACTGCCTGCCTGCCGGGGCCTCTTGCCACATCCCTCCCTCTGCCGGGCTGGGCCATGCCTCAGCGCGCAGCCTCTGCGAGGAACGTGCCCCTTGCCGGGGAACCCTGCAGGTGTCTGGCCAGAGGGGCAAAGTCCTGGGAGGTCTCCCCAAGCATCTGCCCTGCTTCAGCCACAGGAAAAGAGCAGGCAGAGCCCAGAGAGGCTCCAAGGTGCTCCTGCTCCTGGCCCCAGGGCCAGCAGTTCCTCAGGCGCAATCCAGGTGTGGCCGGGTCTCTCTCCAAGGTGCTGAATCCCCTCCCAGTCTGGCTGGAGGCGTCCTTTCCACCACACGCCAGTGAGAATTCCTGTCTCACCAGCACTCCCTGTGCATGCGAGGCCCCTCGCCCACACTCTTCACCATCCTCGTCTTCTTTTTATTTTTTTAAAAATTCTAGAAAGATACATATACTGTGAAATTTACCATTTCAGCCATTTTTGAGTGTACAGTTGAGTGGCATTAAATACATTACATTGCCGTGCAGCCACCACCTCCCTCCGTCCACAGAACTTTCCAACTTCCCCACCTGACCCTGTCTCCAGGAGACACTGACTCCCACTCCCCCCCCAGCCCTGGGACCCTCACTCCGCGCTGTCTTGTGAGTGTGAGGACTCTGGGTGCTCGTGTAAGTGGAACCTCACGGCATTTGTTCTCCTGCGACTGGCTCACTTCACTGCCGTAGGTCCTTCCGTGTACGGGGATCTCCTTCTTTCCCAAGGCTGAGCGACGCCCCTCGTGTGGGCGGACACCTGAGTTCATCCATCACCCGGCGACGGATGCTCGGGGCGCTCCGCCTTGGCCGCTGCGAACAGGGCGGTAGCATTTCCTCGTATCCCGCTTTCAGTTCTCTGTGGCGTAGGCCCAGGAGCGGACCTGCTGGGTCACGCGGCCATTCTACCTCTCGTGCGGTGAGGAGCCGCCACGCCGCGTCCCACAGCGGCCGCGCCATTTTCCGTGCCCACGACGCAGCACACTGTTCCCGCTTCCCCACACCCTCGCCCACCTTGCTGTTTGCTGGGTGTTTTGTAGCCGTTCCAGTGGGTGCGTCCTCATCTTGTCCGCCTGTGTTTTTCTGTTTTGCTTCGCGTCATGTTTTTGCAGCGGGGAGCTGCGCAGAGCTGACGGGGCCGCGGCTGAGAGCACAGCTCTGGAGCCAAGCGGACCTGGACCCGTCCTTGCCTGGGTGTTCCCCAGACCTCAGGCCGTCGGGGTGCCAGGAGGAACCCCTGGAAGGAGCAAAGCAAAGCGCAAAAGGAAAGACCCAGCAGCTACTGTCGTCGTCATCTGCAGGTGGGCTCTGACGCAGGAACTGCCACACGGGTGACAGGCCCTCCTGCCGGCCCTCGAGGGGAGGTGGTGGCTGCTGCCCCCAGAAGCGCCTCTGTCCTCGTTCCACCAGCGAAGCCACAGGGGCCCGCCGTCGCAGCGATGATCTAACGCTTCCCAGTTCTGCGATAATAGCTTCTGAGGATGCACGCAAGAGCGAGGCTCGGGAGCCCCGGTGCAGGAAGCGTGCGGCACCGTTTCTGGGAACATGAGACATTTAAGCAACTTCCTTGCTGAATATTTCATGATTTACATTAATGGATTTCTGGTGTGTTTTTTAATAACAAAACTGTCCACATTATGATGGGTTAAAACGTGATTATTCCGTCCACCCTGACTCTGAGACACCCGCCAGCACCAGCCGCAGACCCTCTGCTCTCCCCCTCTGGGAACAAGCACCGGACTGTCCCTCCAGCAGGGCTCAGGCACAAGACGGCAGGCATTTGTGACGGCTCCACGCCACAAGGGAGGGCCAGGCCCTGGGACCTGCTCCGTCGGCCAGTAGCCTGGGCTGTCCTGGCCGAGAGGGCAGATCCTCCGTGGTGTGTGTTTCTCGCACACACGGTCCCCAGGTTGGAGCAGCTGGGGCTGAGTGGGGACCTGGGCCACGGGTGAGGAGGCCCACAGAGGCACCCCGTTCAGAGTGGGGACACTGCCCGGCCAGCCCCTGCGCAGGCCCCCCAGCCTCCAGTGCCTCTCAGTCCACAGCAGGGAGGGCTCCCACCCACCACAGTGTCTCAGAGTGTCTGGAATATTCCATCAGTCAAGTTGTACAATCGTAGAAACCAGAACTGCCCAGAGTCTCTCAGAGGTGCTGTGCAAATACCCTGCTGGCGGGATTTGAACAACCCAAGTTAATCTCTTTCAAGTAATGTCTGCTCTCTGCCGGGGGTCCCACCCACAGGGCTGGCTGGCTCTTCTTGGACGTATTTGCTGCCAGAGAGCAGCCCTGGGACAGTCCCCCGAGACCCCCACCCTCAGCCCTGGGACTCCCCATCCCCCAGGCCCCCACCCTCAGCCCTGGGACACCCCACCTCCCAGGCCCCCACCCTCAGCCCTGGGACACCCCATCCCCCAGACCCCACCCTCAGCCCTGGGACTCCCCCTCCCCTCAGGCCCCACCCTCAGCAGCTGAGGCCTCAGGGTCCCTAGCCCAGATCTGCAGGCACCGTCTCTACTAACACTTGGGAGAAATGCAAGACCCGTGAGGCGAAGCCTGAGGACAGGCCGTGGGTGTGGCCAACAAGGGCCTTGTCCACTGCTTCCCGAGGAGGGCCAAGGCCCAGGGAGCGGGCAGTTCAGCGCAGGTGCAGCACTTACGCGGCCACCACGGCTCCTGAGCTCCCTGCCCTGCTGCCAGCCAGGCCCTGGGAGGTGGAGAGTCGTCAGCGCAGTTTAGCCCGGTGTTTTTGACTCAGTTGCCCCTAAGTGTCCAGGAAATGCCCAAATAAGTCTGAGAAGCCGCCTTTCCGGCCCCCTAGTCCCCAACCCACAGTCCCAGGCTTGTGGCAGTGATCCTCTCCGCTGGAGTCTGAGCAGTCTCTGGCCCTCCCTCCCCACCCAGAACCCACCTCGGCAGGTGCATGAGGTTCTCCGCCCTGCGGGGGCTGCTCCTGGGGTACTCCTGGAGGCCTCTCAAACTCCTCCCTGCTTCCACCGGGCAGCCTGTGACTTCCTGGGTCCTTAGATCTCTGGGGCAAGCAAGCGCGGCCCGCGATGTCCCCAGTGTGCAGAGTGGTGGCCACTCCCAGGGCATCTGCTCAGGCACCAGAGGGACCAGCTTGGAGGCAACTGCACCAACATGGCAGCAGCCTCAGCCCACCCGAGGGTCCCCAGGGGAGGGGGCCTCCTGCTCACGCTGGCCACAGAGTCCTGGCGCAGCACCAACGACCCCCACCAAAGCTGCCCCCACATTGACCTCTGGCTCTTCCTGGAGGGCCCACCTGGCCTTGCATGCGGCGACAGGGGCTTCAGTACCCAGGGAGAGCGCGGGGGCCCTGTCACACGTCACTGAACTCTGCCAGGCAGGAGGCCCGGGCGCCTACGCATGAGAAACCCAGTGAGGCCTTCCTCTGCCGCCTCACCCACAGCCCTTTTGAAGGCAGGGCCAGTGGGGAGGACAGGGAGTCCCAGGGCCCAGGAGGCAGAGCGCAAGGGTTGGCGGCAGAGCTGGGTGTAGCCCCCATGGCAACAGCGTGGCCAGGGGCACCCAGGAGCTGGGCCCTGCAGACAGGGCAGGAGGGGGCAGCTCCGGGCAGCCCGAGGGGGAAGCTACGGCTGCTGGGGGGTGGTCCTCCCCCTTGGCCAGACCCTCCCTGTGCCCCCATCCTCTCTCCCACCAGAAGGCCGGCCTGGCTCATGACTTTGGCACAAGGACACCCTTTACTTGTTGGAAACGAGAGCATGAGATATTAAGTGCCGAGGACATGGGGTTTCGAGTCAGCGTCAGGAATCCAGCAGGCGCAGCACGGGAGCCCGTCCCCGTCTGTGGCCTGGGCCTGGGCCTGGGAGAACCGGGGCTTCGGACACCGGGCTAGGGACTCAGCTGCAGGGATGTGAGCTGTCCCAGCCCGGGGGCCATGTGTGTGGAGGGCAGTCCTTCCTCCAGGGACCCTGGGGAGTCCTGCTGTCCCCAGGGAAGACCCCCAACTGAGCCAGTGGAGCCTCCAAGTGGGTGATGCAGGACCTGCCCCCTCATGCTGCCCGGCCGCCTCCTCCTGGCCCCAAAGTCCCGCTAGGATTAGGGTCTCCCCAGCTCCACTTCCATCACCCGGTGTTGAGGGCACACAGGCCTGGCCCACCAGGAGCCCCCGGCCCTGGAGGGCAGGGTGTTTTCATCCCCACCCATGGACAGGTCTCCCAGCCCTCCTGCACCCTGGGCACCCTTGGACAGCGTAGGGGCAGCTGAGCCAGGCTGGGGAGGGGCCATCTGGGCTGCAGTGAGGAGCGGGCAGCAGACGCAGGGAGGATGGCCTTGCTCCCACAGTGCCTGCCGGGCTGTGCCAGCCCCTGAGACTCTACCTCGGACACAGGGGCAAAAGCTCCAGGTGGCCACAACTCCCACCAATAAGATGCGGAAACTGAGGCAGAGAGAGGGGTGGGGACTGGCTGCACTGGGGGCTCCAGGAAGTGAATCGGCCCCCCTCTCACTGCAGCCCCATCTCTCCAGAAACACCAGAACGTCCAGCAGGACGGGGTCCGAGAGGCCCTGCCTCGGTCCCCCGTCTCTATCACAGAGGGGGCCCCAGGGAATGTCTAGGGATCAGGTTGGGAGTGACCCTTGGGGCTGGCGCCTTCCTCCTTCTCCTCCCCGAGCCTCCCCTGCCTGGTGGCCAGGCTGGCATCACCGGACTTGGAGCCACGGCCAGGCCTGGGCACACGAGCCGCATCCAGATCTGGTCCCTGTGAGGAGGTGGCGGGAACACGGCGTTCCCCTGGTGGCCTGCCAGACAGCCCGGCCCCCTCCCTGCTCCCCTTGGCCCTGTGGCGGTGGAGTCTCAGGCACTGCCCACCCCAGGCACACGCCGTCCGCAGCCCAGGCCCGCTGGACGCCCACGGCTGAACTGTGAAGCCAGAGATGGGGAGGCCCCACCCACCCTGACAAGCAGCCCAGAAGCCACAGGGGTCAGCGGTGAAGAACTGGGACACAGCCCCCTCCCCGTCCCCCAGGTTATCACGGGACATGTGGCACTTGGCATGCCCAGCGCATAGCGCAGGCGGGTGGCTGAGCCCAGGCCACGCTCCGGAAGTGTCTGGATCCTCTGCAGGCTATGAGCTCCTTCCTCACTGGCCCTGCCCTGGCTCTCGAGGTCCCCAGGGGCGTCTTCTCCAGAGCTCTCTGCATGAAGCATTGCCTGCACAGGGTGGGCCAGGGTGTCCTTCCAGGCTGGGGTCCCCGCCAGCCAGCCCTCGGCCTGGAGGGAGGGGCCGCTCCCGAGGCCAGCAGGATGGCGTGGGATCTGACCGTGGGGTCGACGGCCCCACCTCTGTGAGGAGGATTCAGGAGCCGGGGAAGGAGAGCCCTGGCACTGAAGGGGCCGTGGGGACTTTTCATTTCGGGGATGGGGAGGGTGGCCTGGTTGGGGGGGGTGTGGGAGGCCCGGGCATGGAGGCATGGGGTGGGCAGCTTTCCCAGGGCCCCAACAGTCCCAAGGCCACAAGCACACATCATCCCCACTGTTGCCACCTTGGGATGTCCCAAAACCATTTGAAACCCCCCTTGGAGACTGGGAGACTCTCAAGGACCCCCGGCCCCGGGCCAGCCTCCCACCCCTCAAAGACACTCACACTGGCCGGGCCGGGGTTCTCAGTGGGGCTGTGGCCTGAGGAGCCGTGGGGGTTGAGCACTGGGGGGCCGGCTGCCATCACCTGCTGAGGAGGGTCTGCAGCAGGGGCTGAAGAGAGAATGTTCCAGCAGGAAGCAACACCCCATGTGTCCCCCACCATGACGAGGAGGACAGGCGGTGGACTGCAGGCCGCCTGGGAACACAGCATGTGGCCAGCACTGGTGCACAGACATCACCCTGGGCCAGGGCCAGGCCCCTGCCCCCCCACAGGCTGGCCTTCCTGCCCTCCCTCCTGCACCCAGAGGCCCCTCCCGCCTTCAAGGTTGGAGTGCGTTTGGGGTCCAGCGCTAAGGACCTGACTCAGCCCCTCCCCTCCCCGTGGAGGCAGGTGGGCTGGTGAGGGGCAGGGCCCCCCCATCTTGCTGTGGGCCCCCACCAATGAGATCCAGGTAGGGAGCTTGGGAGGCCCCTCCCTGCCAGCGGACCCAGGGGCTGCGTTTCCCAGCTGGCGCCCGCCCAAGAGCTCCACCCCAGCGGTGATTCCTAATTAGACACAACACAGCACGGGACTGAGCGATCACCCAACTCGGTGGGAGTTTGAAGAGCAAATACCCCATTAGCACCACTTCTGCCGAGGACGCCTGGCGGCAGAGCAGGGCCGCGCGGGAGCCGGGTGGTGAACGTGGAAACCGGCTTTCTGGAAGCGCATCCCGCAATCCAGCCGCTCCACGTGGCGCCAGCGGAGGGGGCGACTGCTCCGAGCCGGATTTATCTGCTCGTACGCTGTGTAGTGCTTCAGATTAATAAAAATATTTAATAAAGAATCAAGATGGGTTGCCTGCAATGCAAAGAGAATCACATTGCCTGTATTTTTATTACTGAAAAATCGGAAGCAGGAAGAAATAACGACACACGCCGCCGTCCCGATGACGGAAATCCCCGCTCCGGTGGGTCGCGCGCCCCGCTCTCCAGCCGCGCTCTGCCCATAAACGTAATCTATTCACGCGCCTCTCTCGGCCCCTTCCGGAGCCCGCGCCAAGCCGCGCAGTTTAACGCCGCCCGGTTCTCAGCAGCGCAGGCAAGTGATTAAATAAGAAATAAATTCGGCTGTCACTGCATTTAAAATCAAATCAAGGATCATTTGTTACCCCAAATGAAGCCGTTCTCCTTCCCTGCCCATAAGTAGGCTGCCGTTTGCCGAGCCATTTAGAAATGTGTATACAGTAAACCCGGCGCGTAATGGCTTGTTCTATAACACGGTCTTTATGGGCTGCCGCGCGGGGCTGCCGGAGAGCCCGTGAGCGCCACATGGCTTTTTTAATTTAAAGTTAGAGGTATGAGACTCCGCAGGCTGGTCTCAGATCCATCTGAGTCTCGTTGGTGGGGGCCCACAGCAAGACGTGGGGGCCCTGCCCCGGCCCCTCACCAGCCCACCTGCCTCCACGGGGAGGGGAGGGGGCTGCGTCATCCTCAGCGCTGGGCCCCAACCCCACCCCAACCTTGAAGGCCGGAGGGGCCGGGAGGGGCGCTGCACCCAGAAGCAGGAGCTGGGCAGGCTCTCCCCAGGTCCAGAGAGCCGGTCTGAAAGCCTGAGAGGCCTGCCCCCGCCCCAGACCCCACAAGGACAAAGGGAGCCCAGGGTGTCCTTGTGTCCCAGGTGTGGAGCTGGACACGTGACCCGAAGGGCCTGACCCTGTGTCCCCGCTCAGGCTCCCAAATGCCACAGGCGGTGCTTGAGCTCCGGCATTCACCTGTCCTGAGGGATGTTCTCTTAAAGGTGACCAAGAGGCCAGGCGCGGTGGCTCACACCTGTAATCCCAGCACTTTAGGATCCCAGGGCAGAGGATTGCTTGAACCCAGGAGTTCGAAACCAGCCTAGGCAACACGTCGAGAGCATCTTTCTATAAAAAAGAAATTAAAAATAAATTAGCTGGGCGTGGTGGTGGCGCCTGTAATCCCAGCTGCTGGGAGGCTGAGGCAGGAGGACCCCTTGAGCCCAAGGGTTCGAGGCTGCTGTGAGCCATGATGACGCTGCTGTATTGCAGCCTGGGTGACAGTGTGAGACCCTGTCTGCTAAAAAAAAATTTTTTTTAATTTAAGAAATAAACTTGCTCAATAAGCTCCCTCACTTATGCCCCGTCCCCCCACCACGCAGACCCCGCCAAGGGGCATTTCGTGAGCAAGGCCGATTGCAGAGCCTGCAGCAGCTGTGCTGGGCACAGGACAGCGAGCGCTGGGGACCGTCCCAGGGATCGGACCCTGAGCTGTGGGTGCAGCAGCAGGTGAGGCTGCAGAGGGCCCAAAGACACCCAGCCCAACCCGCCCCTTGAGGGAAGGGGGATGTGGCCCCAGGAGGGGCGGCAGCACGGGCTTCGGGGCAGCTGGAAGGGACAGGCAGAGCACGCCAGCCTGAGCCCTCCTGGAAAATGAGGGTGTCCACGCACCTTCCTTGAGGGGCTCCTGGGTAGAAGCACCCGGAGCCCACAGTGGGCCGTAGGTGCGCAAGTAGCTCTCGGCTCTGAGCCAGCTGAGGCAGTGGCAGAGGCACCGGCTCTGGGGCACCCGGGGCTCTCAGAGCCCCCCAAACCCCATCACAGGCCCAAGCGTGACAGAGGCCCAGCCTCATCCCTGACCTCCGACCCTAACCCAGGCCAAGCCCCACAGCCCCCTGGACTCCCGCTGTGCGTGTGAAGCTGCTGGCTGTGTAGGCAGAGGGGGCTGCACAGCCCACCCCGCCTCTGCCCGGGGATGACGCCATCCTCCGCCCACCCACCCTGGCTGGGGACGCCGGGTGTAGCCCCTTATCTGGGCCAGCGGGGCCAGCACAGCCTGGGACCCGGTCTGGGAGCGTCCATGGCAGCCTCTGCCAAGCACACGGAGGCTGATGTCGCGCTAACGGCCCGCCATGTTCTGCCGCATGACGTAGACTCGGGATTAACCGCCTCACCTGCCGAAGCGTCTTCACCTGCTCCTGGAAGCAGATGCGGCTCATGACCATAAACTTAACGCCAATTCTTATTAGAAGTTTGAAAACATTTCTTTTGTTAGCTCATGATTTCACACTTTCTCCTTCAAAAAAGAAAAAAATCTCCCTTTTGTATGTTTTACCCGTAATTTTAAAAATGCCCAAAGGAAAATAAAACAGTCCTTTGCCCACCTGGTACTGTGTCTGCAGGTGCCGGACATGGTTTCAGGCAGAGCCCTGGGCCACCCTGGGCTACAGGGGCGTCCAGGCTCCGAGCCAAGGTCCGTGCCGTGGTCCGCAGGCCTCAGTCGAGAAGGGAGGGCCAGGGCAGTGTGGAGGGTGGGCGCCCTCTCCAGTCCCAGCAGATTCTCCTCTTCCAGTTGGGTCCCCCCAGCCCGTGGGAAGGGTGAGGCATGACCCCTAGGTGACCTCTGTGATAAGCAGCCCCCCATGGTCCCTGTACTGAGGGCAGCAGCCCCCCTCCAGGGGAAGGTGCAGCCCAGGCCTCCACGCTGGGTAGGGGTCCTGCGTCTGCTGGGCCTGAGCAGGACGTGTCCCTCCCTGATGGGCGCAGGGTGGGGGGGAGCTTTGCAGTTGCCCCCAGGGGACAAACCCCAGGCACAGGCACAGGGCCTCAGAGGCTGCTTCCAGGATCAGCTCCCAAGGCGGGTATCCCAGGAGGCGCCGCCATCAGGCCCAGGTTGAGCAGGCGCGAACACCTCGTGAGCTGCGGCGGGGTGGCGGGTATGCCGCGGGGCCCACCCCGCAGTAGTGTTGGTAAGGCACAGGGTCCCTGGCCCGCAGCGGGTGGGCCCAGCCCTTCCTCCAGGCTGGGGGGAGGCACGGTCTACCGGGACAGTTCTGGCCCAGCTCGCAGGCCCCTCCCTGAGGCAGGTTGATTTCATTGCCCGGAGAACAACAAATCACTCTCTGGCAATAACGGGGATGAGCAGACACTTAATTACAGACCTCGAGGCAGCGCGATCATTAATTTTCAATTGAGCAACCCAGTCCTCAAGGCTGGGCCTGGAGTTGTCCCAGAGCTGCAGGGGCCTGGGAGCCGCAGTGTCAGCCCAGCGAACTGGGCTGAACGCAGGGCTAGCCGGGGTCTGGGTCTGGATGGGGGCTCGGGGCTCAGGGGCCTGAGGCTGGAGGCTCCTGGGCGGCCCCATCTCCCTCCCGCCAGCAGAGGGTCCAGAGAGCCGGGTCTGCAGAGCCCGCATGGTGCCATCTCCAGGGTCCCCCCCTAGAGGCTATGCTGCTAGCATGCTTCAGGCTGCCCAAGGTGTGACCATGCCAGCTCCTCACATCCACAGGGGGACAAATTTGGGCCATACATGGATGTCCTAACCTTCCCCAAAGGGGTGTGGGAGGGCCCTTCACCTGTAGGCGGCGAGGCCTGGGCCCACGTCCACTCTTCCAGCCAGAGCAGCTGTTGGCGGTCAGCATCTGCTGGGCAAGGGGGGAACACCTACAAAGCCATGGGAACTTGTGACCCTGACCTGCCCTGGAGGGACCCCAAGGGCAGGGCAGTGTCCAGGTCTCTGGAGCTCAGAGACCAGACAGGCAGGGCGTCAGCTCCCACGAGGAGACCAGATCAAGCAGGAAGTCCACCGTCAGGGCGCTGTGGACGCACTTGGGCACGGCACAGGGCTGACCTTGAAAGGTGACAGGGTGGCCTGTCCCCCGGGCTCGGTGACATGTCATGTTCCCTCCCAGGGCTCCTCATATCTGCCCAAATTTACCACCTCCTGAAGTTCTTTAATTCCCCCGGAGGTGTCCCCAGCCATGGGGGTTCTGGGCTTCCTCCTGGGTCTGCGGGGACCTGGGGGCCGCAGGGACGGCTGGCGGTGAGGCTGAGAGGATGCAGCCCCTGACGGACTGGGATGCGCAGGGACTGGGGCCCTGGTGAGGCTGTGTGCAGCGGGGACGGCCTCCCGGGGGGAGGCGGCGGGCAGCCCGGTGCCAGGCCAGGCAGCTTGCACGACCGGCTGCGAGGCAAGCTGTCGTGCTGGCGGCGCTTGGCAGGCTGCGGCAGGAAGGGGATGTTTGCAGACTGCCGCAGACAGTTTCCCAGCTGAAACCTCCCGGCTCCCTCCGCACAGAAGTGAGCAGCGCCTGTGGGCGGGTCCCGGAGGGGCGAAGGCAGGAGGGGCTGCAGGGCTCCTGGGTGCCGCCAGCCCCCATGCTCCACGCTGGGCTGAGGCTGGATTCCCGTCAATGGGGCAGTCGTGATGGGGACCAGGGAGGGTTCTGACGGCGGCCCCTCCTCTACCCGCCACCCCGGGTGGGCTGCAGGGCCGGGGGTGCAAGTTCCTGCCCGAGGAGCTATGGGAGCATCTGCGGCAATGAGGGGCAGGTCCACTGTGGCCGGGTCATTACCGTTTGCAATTACTGTTATTTTCTAGTTTAGGAAAAACACAGAGCTGTGAGGCCGTTTTGTAGAGTGGACGGGGCTCCCAGGGCATGCTGGTCCTGCCTTGGAGAGAGGCGGAGTGGGGTCCAGGGAGCCTCCCCGCCTGGAGGTCAGAGAACCACAGCACATCCTGAGGTCCCCAGGACCCAGGCAGCCCAACGCCAATCCCTGCCCTGGAGGTCCCACTTAGGGCGCCTGGAGAAGAACAGTGGAAAGTGCCCGCCAGCTCCGAGGTCACAGGGAAACCAGGGCCTCACCTGGTCGTCTGGCTCCCAGGCCCCTCCAGCCCCCACCCAGGCTGGGGACAGCTGCCCTGGGGGCACCTGCTGGACCACAGGCCACGCACAGAGAGGCCACACAGGGCCCGGGCCACTCCAGCTGCCCCAAAGCAGGCGATGCATATCCGCCAAACAGATTGATCGTTAATAGCGGGGCTGCCACTTACAGGAACTGCCGGGCTGGCAGCTGCTGGGGAGCTCGTGCTGCGTCCAGACTGGAGACTGCGGCCCTCCCCTTGCTTTCCTGGAGGCCAAAGGATCAGATTTACTGTGGCCGTAAGAGGTCACAGATGCACTTATCTGCTTCCAGCCCCTGTTTTGAGGGGAAGTCGGGGCGGTGGGGGCTGAGGTGGGCTGACCTGCAGGGAGTGGGGCCGGCCTGGAATCACCCCCCCTCTGACAGCTCCCCCTGCACCCACCTTGGAGGCAGAGCTGAGAGGAGGAGGTGGCAGCCGGCGGAGACCAGTGCAGGGGTGGCGGGAAGGGCCCCATCCCTGCTCAGCAAGCTTTCCCCTTGGAGGGACCAGACCAGACCTCCAGGCTGTCCCTGACCCTGGTGTCCCTCCCAGGCCCGGCCTCCTCCCTGCAGGAGGGTCTTCCACTCTGGGAACCGGGTCCCCCCAGCCTAAGCAGCCAGACTGGGCACTGCCCAGCTCCTCTCTGAGCCTCCGTTTCCTGTCCTGCAAATGGACCAGTGAGAGCGGCTTCTGGAGGACTCCATGATGCCCCCTGGGCCGCCCAGGACAGCGCCCGCCGTGACCCTCCCCAGCAGGGCTGCTGTGACCACCGGCTCCTCAGCAGCTTACTGGCACCCTGAATGAGGGGTGCAGGGGCGGGGGACCCTGGTGAGGATGGAGCAGCCTCAACCTGCCCCTGCACACCGTCCTAGGGGTCCCCACGGTCGGCGCACTAGGTGACCGGACCCCGCCCTGCCAGACCCAACACTGAGAAAGTGATCGGTGGGCCTTTAATTTCCATACAATAACTGTCTTATTAAATCTAAATTTAACGTGTATTTGAAATCCTTAATTTAAAGTGTTACTGCGCCCACCATCTGCTCTGCTCTCTAAATACAAAAGCGGTGAGCACATAACTCAGCGGCGTCATGAAAACATGGAACCGGGATCGGCACGCAACTGGGCCTGAGCTGGCCTGGCTGCCCTGCCCAGCCCCCACCGCCTGTGCCCTGGGGGGCCCCACCCTGCCCAGCCCCCCACAGCAGCCTATGCCCTGGGGGTCCCCTTGGCTCAGGCTCAGACCGCCCTGCCCAGCCCCTCCTTCCCAGACGCCCGCAGGAAGCCTCCCCTCACCACTGACCACTGCCCTCTGCCACCTCCCTCATTTGACTTATGCCAGGGCCTCCAGGTGACCCCAGGAGTCCCTTTGCTGACCCCAGCCTCAGATCGCGAGCCCTGGGTCAGCCTGGGTTCTCTGCAGCCCACTTGACCTCTCTGTGGAGGGGACAGGACACCTCCTGGGGGGGAGGGGCTGGGAGAGGCTGGGGGGCAGACAGCCTCACAGCTTGGGGGCCCAGGCGGGGGCGGGGCCTGACCTGGGAGGTCTGCTGGGTCTGCAGTCCCCCCTCGCCTGCTGCTGGCTGCTGCCACCCTCTGTGGCCTTGGCACCACCCCCAGGTTTCCAGGAGTGCCCTGGGAGCCCCTCCTGGCCAAGGTCACCCCTGCCTGAGACCCGCTTGCCCGGCTGCCCCTCCTCCAGCAGGGAGCCCTGGGCCTCTAGCCAGCGCCCTGTCAACCTGGCTGCCCCAGCCTACAATGTCCCCGCCTGGGCTGGACTTGTGCTCAGGCCAACGCCATTGCCAGAGCTGGGGGTGCGGGGGGGGGGACGGGCAGCAGTACAGCCCGGTGTCTTCTCCACGGAGATGGCTCCCGAGGGCAGAGGACCCTCCCAAGCCAGCCCTGGGGACGGCACATGCCTGCAGCTGGGCCCCATGGCACCAAGCCCCCACTCGGGACAGTTTGGTGGGAGTAACCGCTGCAGCCACCAGACTCAGTTTCCCATTTCAGCTCCAACACTCACAGCTGTGAGGTGGTTTGTTTTTTTTTTTTTTTTTTTTTTTGCTTTATTTATTTATTTTTGAGACAGAATCTCACTCTGTGGCCCGGGTAGAGTGCCCTGGCATCATCACAGCTCACAGCAACCTCCAACTCCTGGGCTCAAGCGATCCTCCTGCCTCAGCCTCCTGAGTAGCTGGGACTACAGGCATGCGCCACCACACCTGGCTAATTTTTCTGTTTTTAGTAGAGACGGGGTCTCACTCTTGCTCAGGCTGGTCTCGAACTCCTGACCTCAGCAATCCTCCCGCCTCGGCCTCCCAGAGTGCTGGGATGACAGGCGTGAGCCACCGTGCATGGATTTTTCTTTTTTTTTAATTGTAAAATACACAGAACAAATGTACCATTTTAACCATTGTAAACCGCATATTAATAATTCAGTGGCGTTAGGTACATTCATAGTAATGTTCTGCAACGAACACCATCTGATTCCAGAAACTTCCACCCAAAAGGGAGGCCTGTCCCCATCACACCTTTCTGCCTCTGCCTGCTCTGGACTGTTCCCGTCGATGTCATCATGCGGTATGTGCCTTTCATGCCTGGCTTCTCCCACCCGGCGTGACGGCTCCAGGTTCCCCCGCGCCGTGCCCTGAATTGGGCTTCGTTCCTCTCACGGGTGATCAATGTCCCATCGTGGGACGGGCCACTGTCCATTCTGCACCCACTGACGGACATTTCGCCACTGTGAACAGCGCTGCTGTGAACACTCATCACACGTGTGTGTTTGAACCCCGTCTTCAGTGCCCTCAGGTGTGCAGCCGGCCATGGGATTGCTGGGTCACACGGTGACGCCACGTGCAGCGTTTCGAGGGACTGCCATGCACCATGTCACATGTCCCTGCCCCGGGACTGTGAGTGAGCCTCTGCAAGCCACAGTTCTCCAGTGACATGGAGATAACCCCTCTCTCCAGCAGGCAGGGAGCGGGAGGGAGGGACGGCGTCCCCCTCACAGAGGGTGCTCAGCACGAGGCTCCGTGGCCGCGGCGACCCGAGACACTGGCGGAGGGAGCCCACTCGTGCCTGCTCCGCTGTCTGAGCACGTGGGCACAGCTGAAGTGGCAGTCGTGGCACCGGCTTGTAAAGGGCTGCACCCTGAGTACGCAGCTGGCCGAGGTGCTGTCCAGAGACCCCAGCGGTTCTGCAGGTGCCGTCCCCAGCGGGTCCAGTCTGACGCTCCAGGTAGACGCTGCGTTCTTGGGTCGCCACTGAAAACCATGAAAACCATGAGCTCCTCCTGTCTGGGACATCTGATAGGAACGAGCGCTGCGTCTGGTGCTCAATGAATACTGAATGGACACGTGATTTCTAACTTCACCCCTGTGAAGTGCAGCTGTATCTGTATTTTACAAGATCTCAGGCAGGTGAAGTAACCACAGAAGTCCCCTGGAGAGAAGATGGAGCTGGGCCTGGTCACGGGCCCCCCATGGCCAGATGGGTGAAAGGGGCGAATCCCCAGTACCCCCACTTTGCCCGCCCCGACCGCCATATGCCAGCACAGTCCCTGCCTGGGGGCACCTTGCTGTGCCAAGGCTGAGCTGGCAGCAGACGCGGGGACCCCTCCGACGCCTCCCAACCTGTGGCCCATGGCCCTGTGCCGCCCTCAGCCTCGGCCCTGCCGGGCTCCCCCCGCGCCTCCCCGCAGCAGGCATTTCCTCAGAAAGTTCTACATGTTGTTGCGGAGCTGGTTTCCTGCCCGGATCACAGCCGTGGTCCTGGCGGTAATTGACTGCTCTCTAATCAAATTGATTTCCATTCCAACGAGTCCTGCTGTCCGCCTCCGTTCCAGGAATGGTATTTTGAGCAGACAGAGCTCAGTGCAGATGTATAATCCAACGGCAGGATGCGGAGGGTGCCGTGGCCTTCCTGCCAAGCCAGTGACAGCTAAATGGCCTGAGCTTTCCCACTGGGGGGTCCTGGGGGCGCCTGCTGTCCGTGGAGGGGGGGCTCCGTGGCATGAATCGCAGTGGTCAGTCTTCCCTCCCCAGGCTGCCCTGTGTCCACAAGGCTGGGACTGCGTGGCCACTGCCTTCCCCTCCCGCAGTGGCTGGGGGGCCTGCAGGGAGCTGCCCACCCTCTGCTCATCTGAGTCCGCCCCCACCCAGGCTGCTTCTGGGTCTGCTCTCGGAGGGGGTGGGGGCCGTGGTCCTGAGGCTCAGTGGCTGCCCAGGGCCCTGGGGTCCCCGCAGCCTGAGTGGAGAGACAGCCTCCAACACCTTTGTTCCCTTCCCCTCTGGCAGCCCCCAGCCCCCCTCCAGGCAGTCCCTGAGCCCAGGGGCCCTGCTCAGCCTCCTCAAGTGCCTCCTGGTGGGGGCCCTGAGTCCCTCTCCTCTGCCCTCCCATCCAGCTCCTGCCCCGTCAAGGCTGGCCGCGGCGTTCACACGCACCCCTGCTTCAGGTGGGCAAGGAGAGGGCGGCTGGCCCGAGGCCCGTGGCCCACAGCCAGCCCTGCTGCCTGCGCCTTTCTGCTGGGCTCCTGGAGTCAGGGCTGGGGCGAGAACCATGAGCCTGCGGGTGGATGTCTGCTAACTCGAGGGGGACAGGGGTCCAGGCCTGCATCTGTTCCTGCCACTGGCCAGCTCTGTCCCCATCCCCTGCCTCCGGCGCTGTGTCTACACAGGGTGGGGTGTGTGGCCACAGGCAATGCTTCCTGGTGATCCAAGGGTGGGGTGCTTTGTGCAACTGGGGGGTCTCCTGGGTTGTCCAGGCCCGGGGGGACTGCATTTATACGCAGAGGGATGGGGGTTTCTGGCTCTCTCCTCCCCCTGCCCCCTCAGGGACCACAAAGTATTGTAACTGTGAACCAAAATAAAATCTTAAGCCCCCCAGCTAACTGTATGGACCTCCTCTTGGTCAAGGGGACCCCAGAAATACCCTACAGCTGAGTTGCTGCCATGAGAAGAGAGGTCAGATGTGCCTGGTCATGTCCCCTCCCTTCTTGGAGATGTCCTTTGTGACTCGCCAACAGGCCTAAGGCCATGCAAGACACAGCTCAGACCACACCTGCAGGTCCGCAGTTTACTTAACAGACCACTTGAGTCTCAGTACATGCCCAGAACTTGTCCAGTGGCTTGTCTGTGACTGACTGACATCTTTATCTTTTTTTTTTTTTTTTTTTTTGGAGACACAGTCTCACTCTTTTTGCCAGGCCTAGAGTGTCAGCCTAGCTCACAGCAACCTCAAACTCCTGGGCTCAAGCGATCCTTCTGCCTCAGCCTCCCGAGTAGCTGGGACTACAGGCATGCGCCACCATGCCCGGCTAATTTTTTCTATATTTATCTTTAGTTGGCCAATTAATTTCTTTCTATTTTTATAGTAGAGACGGGGTCTCGCTCTTGCTCAGGCTGGTTTCGAACTCCTGACCTTGAGC
>CAUYRT010000817.1:0-14513 GCA_963574885.1 Lepilemur ruficaudatus
ATACAAGGAAACCAACAAAAACCCACATTGGTATCTATCACTTCAAGCTAGAGTATTTGCAGAGAGAAAGAGTCGCTGAGTCTGGCATGAACAATATTGTAGACCAAAAAACTCAGGAAAGCACAATGCAGAGTGATTCAGAGGACAGCACAGTGCCCGGAGCATATTGGCTGTTCAGAAAGTATGGGTTAAGTACCCTTGAATTTTGAAGAAGATGCACTTGAATTTAAGAATAAGAGGAGGAGAGAGCTGGTTGCATCAGGACACAAACCTGGATAGCGAAATGACCATATCAGTACCCTAGAAATGAATGAAAGATAGTGAATTAAGAATTGAATAACTAAAATTCATATTTAATAACAAATTGATATTTTATATTTAATTTATAGTTATGTTTAGACTGTCATATTTTATTTTTCCTTGATTAATTCCTTTTTGCTATTTTTCTAAAGTTCCAAGTTAAACAATTTCTTCAGGAATTTTTGAAAAGAGAGTTAGGTGATATTCATTGCAGTGAATGGACTATATTCATGATCCCTTGGTGCCTCCCCAGGGATTGGCCCTGACTGGTAACCAGGCCTCTCAGTCTCCTTTCCCTAATAGTGCTTATCACATTTGAGCACTCAGTAAATATTCAGTCACTGAACTGTTTGGATCAGCCAGGTAAGTGATCTCTCACATGAGCACCACATATACCCACTAATAATAGAAGTATACATCTTTTCTTAATGGTTCTATATTGAACTTTTCTGCTTTAAGAGAGAAAATAGTTTTTTCTTAAAAATGACAATGTTACAAGCTACATCTTAGCTCTTGGCTTCGTTTTCCTAGCTAAAATTTTTGCTTAGAGGCACAGGTAAGTCTATCAATTATTTCCTTTGTCACAAGGATTTAATCTTTTTTAACACCCGCCCAGCTGTCATGCAATATTTTCAACTGAAAGTACCAGAAGAATATAACTACTGCCAATTCAGTAGTGTTGCACCAAATAGTTATTTCTCTCTGAAATTCCTGAATCAGCATTTAAAAAAAAATATGTTACCTTTTAGGATTTGCCTCTCTCTATTGTTTAAACTTATATTACAAATAACATGCGCAATGTTATAAAACCAAGGCAAATCATGGAAGAAGTGAAGGATTTCACAACTTAGTAAACTGTACATAAATCAAACGACACTTTCCTTTTTCTGTTTCTAGTTTTCTCTTAAATTGAATTCCACAAAGAGTTCTAATTTCAGTGAAATTCTTTGCATTCATTGACAATTTGGGGCTATTCAGGTAATCTAATTAGCTTTAAATTAGCAGTTTATCTGCAAATCACTTTTACATTTCTGATTCCTTCTAAAACATAATGAATTATTAATGGCTCTAGGCCATTTATAAAAAAATTTTGCTTTTGTTTGAAAGCTTAAATTAATGAATCCCTAGTGTTGAATCTTTTTTGTCGGTGGATTTTTTTTAATTAACTGTGATGAATTAGAAAATGTAAATTGCAAAGAAAATTTTGACAAGACCCTTCTCCCCTTTTATTGTAAAGCACAGAGACAACTGAATAAAGGTTCCTAAAATGAAGTGGAGAAATGTATAAAAGCAAATGGATTTAGTGGAAACAATATATCTTTCAAAAGCTGTTAATATATTCAGATGAAGAGTGTTTCTCTTTAAATTTCTCTCCCCTTATTCACTGTATGTGTCCACAAATGCTGAACAATTAATTCTTGCACCTTAGTTTTAAGGCAGGTAGGCAAATATTACCATTCTACTATTAGCTGTATAATATTAATACTTAACATGCCCCATATTTTTATAGTTGAGAAAACTAATAATTAGGCTGTAAACTCCCAGGGGTGGAGAAATTAAGGAATCAGTCCAAAATCATAATGAATGTCAGAGTAATTATCTTTGGATTCACAAGTTCTTGGCTCCTGTACACAAAATTTTTCTCCCCATATATATACTTTTGGTCTCAAATTTCCCTTGTCTTAATCATATTTGCCATTCTCCAGGATATCTAGTTTTCCTCAAACATTTTTTCATTCTAATTTACTGACAAAAATACCTCTTATTTTAAAACTCAAAACATATTGCCTTGGGCCAGTTGCAGTGGCTCACGCCTGTAATCCTAGCACTCTGGCATGCTGAAGCGGGAGGATCCCTTGAGGCCAGGCGTTTGAGATTAGCCTGAGCAACAGTGAGACCCCATCTCTACTAAAAATAGAAAAAAATAGCTAGGGGTGGTGGCAAGTGCTTGTAGTCCCAGCTATTGGGGCAGCTGAGGCAGGAGGATCATTTCAGCCCAGGAGTTTGAGGTTGCTGTGAGCTAGGCTGATGCGACGGCACTCACTCTAGCCCGGGCAACAGAGTGAAACTCTGCCTCAAAAAAAAAAAAAAAAAGGCAGAGGTAGGATTGGAGGTCAGCTCAGGCCCAGGAGGAGAGAACAAGCTGGTTCAGGCCTGAGTCCATCCAGCTGCTTAGGATGGATCCACCAGTCCTTTCTGCCCCTCCTATACTAGGGATAATGGGAGCATCAGTTGCCTTGCAAGCTGTCCAGATTTCTCTGTCCTCTAGCAAGTGGTGTTGGGAGGATACTTTCAGCTGTTTTTGTACAGAGGAGAGCCTTTAAGGGAGCTATAGGGCCTAGAGGGCTGCTGGCAGCATCTCCCTGAGCCTCCGGAAAGGGCTTGGGTAGAGAGGCCTGACATGGGCATCTGGAATCCTTCAGCCTAGTCCTCTGACCTCATGGTGGTAGCCCAACACCTATTCCTAGCCCAGCAGGTGTGTCTGTCCTCCCAGGGTGTTCCAGCCATGTCCCGGTCTCCCTTGACTCATGCAGACTTGCTTCTATGGTGGGGGCTCTGCTTCTGGTTTTCTGTTCACCTCTGCTCTGCCCCAGATTTCATTCCATGGATCAGGGCTCTTGAGACACCGAACATGTCTGCAGGTGAAGGCTTATGTATGACCCTTTCCCTAGGGCTGGGGGATTTTTGTCCCTTCACTGGGATGGCGCAGAGGAACCCCTCTTCCATCTTAGTGTTTGTTGCCCCCCACTCCTTTCAGACCTGATGGATCCTGGACGTCACACGCTGGACCCCTGTGGCTCAAGTCAACCTTGTCCTGGGATCCGTTCTGTCTGCTGTGGCTGCCCATGGAACCAGCGAGCTCAGAGGCAGCTTCAGTACAAATACGGCTTCTGGAATGAAGGAGGTGACTCTCTCCATGCCGAACCTTTCTGTCCTCTGTGTGGAGGGTATGTGGTATCCAGCCTGGGATTCCCCAGGAGGAGCAATGCTGCATTGCACACGGTGAGGGTGGTGGGGGCTGGGAGGCGGGGGCAGGTTTTCACAGCATTTGGCAACAACACATTCCTAACTTTCCATCCCAGGTCTGCTGCACACCAACTACATGATTTGGGGCAAGTTAATTCATCCCTTTGAGCCACAGTATCCTCAGCCATAAAATAGGAAGAACAATATCTGCTTCACGGATATTGAGGATCAAATGAGATCATGTACATTACCTAGAACATGGCAAATGTTTGATAAATGATAGCCATTATGGTGAGGATGCCAGAAAGACTCAAAACCATTTTTATCAGAAATGTTTCGGGGGACTGGAGTGATCAACCTAGAAAAGACCAGGGGGGACGTGATGGGGATTCTCAAACACTAGGACTGTGCTCAGAGAAAGGGGTTAGAATCAGTAGAGTGCCTGGTGTGTTTAACAGACAGAGAGGATTACTTTTGAACAACCCCCTCCTCTAAACAACAAGATTGTTTTTAATAATAAACATAAAATGAAATAAATAATAATAATTACCACAAAGGAAAAGTAGACAGTGAAAATTTCCTTTTATTAAACTTAGTATATATAATCATACCAGTTAAAAAATACAACAAATATTGCAGAATAAAAAAGGAAAAAAGTAACAGCTTAATGTTTTTATTATGCTAGTGTAGCTTTTGAGAAAAGGGAAAACACCTATCTGCATTATGTTACGGTAATAAATAATAATAGTACAGTTTTATTGTATTTTCCTGATTAACTCTTCCGTTGAAAAGCAATTAACAATTAAAAAAGAATGATGAATTTGAGTTTTAAAGATATTATTCAAATTTAATACAGATAAACCTAAAGTTGCACTTACCCAACAAAAAATATTGCACCTTATGGTTCTCACTGTTTCACTGTTTTAATTTTAAAAAACAAATAAAAACTTCAAGGGCTCACGTAGAATGTCAGGATTGAAGTAACTCATTTTCTGTTTGTTTTTTCCTCTTTACCATTAGGCTGCTTGTTTTGAATTTATCATCTAAATGCAGGGGTACGTAGTGCCACAGGAGTTGGAGATGTGAACTGCGGTGGAAGCAAACTGGAATGGGTCCAGTTCTTAAGAATTGGCTTTGAAATGAGCATGTACAGCTGAGTTTGCGTGTGTCGGGGGCCAGGTGTATAACTGGGACTTCTCCAAATTAGTGCCCACGTAGAACACAGTGTCGCTAAAGGATAAGTAATAAAACTGTGCCAAATGGAAGCTGATTACATACATTATTATTATCATTAAAGCCCAATGTAACTATAACTATTATTTAGAACTTGACCAACAAAAGCTTTTGCTAAAGAGGAGTATTTTACCAGTAACATTGTTTAGAATTGTCAGTGAATGGTAATAACAAAAAGCAGACCAATTTTTGTTGGTTTTATTATTGTTTTTACAATTCTTTGTAGACAATGTTCCCTCTATTTTTGCACCTGGGGTGGACTGCTCCCCCACGCCACCCCTAACATGTTCTGGCTACAGTGGTGGCTCTAATGCAAAGCACAGCTCAGTGTAAGCTCTGCGTGAGGGAGGCCATTCCAACTGCCAGGGCTCTCCAAGATGGAGTGGCCTGTCCCAGAAGGTAGTAAATCTCCTGTCACAAAAGGTGCTCAAGCATAAGATGGCCTTTAAGGTCCTTCCAACCTGGAGACTCAGTGACTTCATGAATCAGGAATGACAGAGCCTCCTTCAGTCGTTGGAAGAGGGTTGGGGACATAGCCGTGGCTGGGGCTTGTGTCCAGCTATGGCCTGCATAGTCACAACCCCTAACTCTAGAGCCACCCCCACCCCCTCCCAAACCCCCACCCACAACTCCTGCTTTTGCCAAGAAAGGCAGCACTGCCCATGGCCAGAGACCGGAAAATTCCTGACTGCTGGGCAGAGCGAAGGGAGACAGGCCGGGGACTCCTGCAGGGTTGTCATAAGGAAGATATTTATGTGGACTTGCCTAGATGTTGCCTCTTCTTTGACTTAAGTCCTTCTCTCCGTCTGGGGTTCCTCCTGCCAGCCACGGGAGAACTGGTGCGTTCCCTGCTGTTTGAATCTCAGGGGAATAAAGCGATTTTGGAGAAGGAGTGTTGACCCTAAATTCCAGTCATTCTTTAATCCTCTGTGGGAGGCTCTCATTATCTCTCTAGTACAAGGCACGTTATTGATGGATCATGTTTCAACAGGTAAAGGTCTTTTTTGAAATGCTTTTAATGATTCCAACCTGGATTTTCTTTCCAGAGATAGTATTTTCAAGGCTCTGGCTGTGAACCTCAGCATACACATGGATGAATGGATCACAACCCAGGAAGCACCTCCATGTGCCTGCCTCATCCTAGGGAAACACACGCATCCGTGTATCCACCCAGCAAGCGTTTGCTGATACCTGCTCTGGGTCACAGGCAGTGCTGGGCATTGGATGTCCAGAGATGTGGAAGCAGCCTGGACTCTCAAGGTACCCACAGCCCACCTAGGGGAGTCAGACCTGCAAACAATCGAAAGACCACAGTGCAAGCTGATGAATGCAACGAAGGAGGTCGGGGAGGAAATGCTCTGGGAGCTCAGTGGATTGGTGAAGTTTGCTTTATTCATTTAAACAAATGAAAATGGAGTCTGGATACTTTAGAAGTCAAGAGAGATCTTGGTCATGAAGCAGATTGTGCTTGATCTTGTGCTACCCAGAGGGTCTCTGGCCAGCTTGTTGAACTCAACAATGAGAGAGATAATTTTCTTTTGCAAAAAAGCAAGTTTTCCAAATTTGCTGACCTTTCCAATGATGACAGGTAGTGGTTGCTGTTAGATATTTTCAAAAAAGTAAACATCTGTAATCTGCCTTTTGAAGGTAAAGGTGACATTTTTAACAATGACTGAGAAAGGAACTGTTTTTTTGAAACAGGTTGGTTTACACAAATGAAAGAGCATTTTGAAATGGATGTTTGAAGTGTTTCCACCATTATGTGATCTTATTGCTTAAAATATTGTCAGTGTGTCACTTATAAAAACTGCCATATCTGTGTTCTACAAAAATTTGGAAACGGAATTTTCTGAAGTGGTAAAATTTTTTCTAAATGAACAATTCTAAAGGATTTTGAACACAGGGTTCACTATATAAAAATGCCATACCTTCTGATTTGTCTGTAAAAGCAACTGATTGACATGTGGAATATAGAAATCTACTAGACATATGTCCACAGCATCCTCTGTGTGATTGGCAGATGGAACCGAGAGAGGAGTCTAACATGTAGAAAGTGCAGCCAGTACTGTACATCTCCCACTTTGATCTCCATGTCTTTGGGATGCCACTTAGCCAAGTCACAAAAAAGCACGTACAAAGTAAACATATTTTCAACCTGACCTTCAAATGATTAAATCAAAAGTGCTAAACTAAGATTGTAAAAAGTTACAAAGGATTTACAATGAATAATTATGCTGCTCTCATTATTTTATTTAATGGTTCAAAAATTTTATGCGTACGCTATAATTTTCAACTTTATGCATTTTCTCCTTTAAAATTTTCTACTTGCTGTGCAACATTCCCACAATACATTAGTACGTTACAGGTAAAGAATTTGTAAATAAATAAATAAGCATGTTTATGATGACCTGTTATTCTCAAAAGGTTTTTACTGATGTGGTGTTGATCATAAAATCAAGAAAGTTCTCCTCTAGGCAATGGTGACACCCTAAAGGAAATTATTAAAGAACATACGAGAGTGACAGGACAGATTTGTGTCTTAGGTGCATTTCACAGCAGTGTGGAGAATGATGGGCTCAGGGAGCCCAGTGAAAAGGCTGCTTTCATAACTCTAGCACCATATGACGAAGGTCTGAATTAAGGCTGAGAAAGAGAGAAGGGAGAAGGAGCATTTTTGAAGCAGCCCCTCCCCATCTGCTGTGCCCGCCTAGGTTACATTCCATTCATGCATCATATCTCAGTTCCTGTCCACTACACCCGGGAGCCTTCCCTGGCTTCCCTGGGCTGGCTTGCGTGCCTCTTCTTTGAGCTCCCACAGCACCTGTGCTGTTTTACAGTGTAGCTCCTATCACACTGTTTTGCAATTTTCTCTTGTCAGCGTGCTACTCTGTCCACCGGAAGGCAGAGAGCCAATGTCTGCCTTTTATTTCTGACTCGTAGTAGGTACTCTATCAATACTTCTGAATGAACAATGTAGAATTTGACAAGATTGATAGGATGTTGAAGAAGTAAAGAGAGGCTGGAAATTTCAGAGATCAAATCCTTCAGAGATGTTGTACCAGGCCCATGGGTACCTATTTTTTTTTTTGCCATCATGATATTCTCAGAAAATTTTAATTAGCTGGAAGCTTTAAAAAATTTTGAGATTTTGGCCGATGTGGTGGCTCATACCTGCAATCCTAGCACTCTAGGAGCTCAAGGTGGGAGGATCACTTGAGGTCAGGAGTTCGAGACCAGGCTGAGCAAGACTGAGACCCTATCTCTACTAAAAATAGAAAAATTAGCTGGGAAACTAATGGGAAAAAAAAATTAGCAAGCGTGGTGGTGCACACCTGTAGTCCCAGCTACTTAGGAGGCTGAGGCAGGAGGATCCCAGGAGTTTGAGGCCAGGAGTTTGAGGTTGCTGAGAGCTAGGCTGATGCCATGGCCCTCTAGCCCAGGCAACAGAGTGAGACTGTCTCAATAATAATAATAATAGTAACAATAAATTTGGAGATTTTGTATTAATATCTGGATTTCTAACTTCTTTCAAAAAAAATCAGAAGAGCAGGCAACACTGAGTCCATACTCCTATGTGGCAGCACCACCTGGAGTTGGCAAGCCGCTGCCCCCTTTGGCTGGGCAGGCACGTTCCCTGGTGGCCCAGCATTCTCCATCCACTTGAGTTACTCGCCTCAGGCACTTTACTTAGTGATGCCTGCTTCATGGTGGTGAAAAATGGGAATGCTTAATCCAAGAAAGAAAACCATTAAGGGGGCATTTCAGGCATCTGTACAGGAAAATTTTATGGAAAGGGGAACCTTCTGGTCCCTAAAAATTATGTTATAGAGATGATCACTTCTAGATCAGACAGGCTGATCAGCCTCCTAAACAAGTGTATTCCTTTTCATTGTAACAATCCCTCTCTCTCAGGGAGTCTCCAAAGCAAAAACTGCTTCCTCCTTCCTAAAAAGAGGTATCTTCATCTAACTTCTTTCTCTCTGCCAAAGTGAGCTGGTCACTCTTTGAATTCTCTAGTGGCACTGGATCTCCTAACTCCTTGCTTTCATCCCAAAATAAGAGACCCATGATCAAGGAACAAAAGACTATCTCTCTCCTCATTCTCTAATCCGGGGAAGTCAGTGTCCCAGTCTGGGCTTTCCAGAAAGCAGAGCTTGAGACATAGGCTCAAGTGTGTGAGTACTTAATTGAGGTCTGTGATCCTAGAGGGAAGTCGAGGCTGAGGGAGGGAAAGCAGGGAAGGAGAGAGAGTCAACACAAGGTTGTGTTATTAAGCTGGCCACTGCCACGGTTGACTAGTTGGCCAATCCCCCAAGATCATCGACAAGCCATAGAAAATGCATCTTAGGACTATCTGTCCAGGGACAGAAAGAGGGAAGGATTTATGCATCATCTTGTCACCCATTGGTCAAATTTGGCCCCACAGGGCATTAGCTCTGCCACACTTCTGGGCTGCACATACCTAAGTACTGAGCACAGTCCCACAGTAGCCCACACTGGAGCATCAACAGAGAACCTCAGGATGGGGGACGAGGCCTGAGGTAAGGCACTCTTAAGGTGCCCTGTGTAAGGGCACCTTGTGTAAGAGTTCTATGGGATGTCAGGATAAATGAGATCTCCTGAGGCCTGAGAGGAGGCCTGAGGTAAGGCACTCTTAAGGTGCCCTGTGTAAGGGCACCCTGTGTAAGAGTTCTATGGGATGTCAGGATAAATGAGATCTCCTCCCTAGACTACCCTGAGACAGACAACAGGAGAGGCGACATCATCCTATCACAAGTGTCCTTCCCATGTAAACCGCTTTTGATCATCCTTCCTGATCAATGCCCGGAATAATTCATTTGACCAATTGATAATCACATACAAATACTAGATAATATGTCAATCTGCTCAGTAAGATACTACATGGCAGCTGTGACTGGGGCTTCCACCTGGTTAAGTGCAGGGTAGCTCACATTCATCTGCCAACATCCATTTGATTCAGAAAGTAGAATTGCAGGGAAAATCTTTAAGTCCTTTGTGGTGGCACTGATCCCTGCAATTCTTCCAAGAATGCAGCATGGCATCTGATTTGCTATTATGATGGGGGAACTGGAGTAATATATCAAAGGTTTTTAAGAGTAAGATAGATGGAGAGATGACTAATGTGTGGATTCATGTGTTTAATTGTAGGAGCTTCCACTTGGTCCTTCAGTTTGTAGGCTAGAAGACCAAGGTGAGGGTTGTTTCAGCGGCTAAGTGTGTCTTTTCCAGTTATTCACTTGGCGACTGGGGAAACAATTACAGGGTAGGTCCAGGACCCAGGACACATGGGACTCTCTATGAGAGAGACTAAGACCAGAACTCCATTGGTCACCTGCCTTCTAGGAGTCCTACTTTAACTGGAGGCCACAACAGTGTTTCAGATGGTGTGTTAGTATCACTTCAGCCTCCAGGTCCAAACAGTCATCTAAGCCTGGCTATTTCCCTTCTCCTCGGTGCACAGTTGCCTTGACAACTGGTCATAGGTCCTTGGGAATGGATCAAGAGTATATCTTCTGTGTTTATGTGAAAAGCATTGCACCGTCCTTCTTCAAGGGGACCCAGCCTTTTCTTTAATCAATAGGCCCTGGATCCATGAACTTACTAGATCTAGAAACTGCATGAGGAAACTTGGAAACTTGATTTTTCCATGGGAATGGAACAAAGTTATCAGCTTTCTGTTCACAAGCTGTTGATTTTTTAAAAAAATTATACAAATGAAGCCAGACATTAGTTGTCTCTCCATCCATCTTTCTTTATCTTTCTCCATCCATCCATTGATCTATTAGGCATCAGCACAGATCCCCGTAGGTCAAGGCACACTGATTGCCAGGCTGGCGTTGCTGCCCTTTGTGGAGTTACACTCAACATTCATCTTGCCTGTGACGGTTCAGTGTCGGCAGCCGGCGTCTGACATGCTGAAATCTCACCATCCCACTGACCCGAGGGACCCAAGTTCCCGGGCATCACCTCTCACTGTGACCCAGGCTTAAAGAGGAAAGCCACCACCAGATGGCCCAGACGCAAATGCTGCTGTCACCACATGCATTCCTTATTGCTTTACCAGGGACACGGTCAAGGGGGAGGTTCTTTTTTGGCACATTGCTCCAGCATTCTCATTTCCATGAGCCTTCTGACCCCTTTCCTGTTACTGTGCCAAGGCAATTCCAGAATCTCCATCTCATTTGCTGCAGGCGATGGTCATGTCCAAGCTTTTAGCAGACTTTTGGCGGGGGGGCTCCACCTGTCCTTCCAGAATAGTGAACCCCAAGTCACAGGTGAGTTTCCCCATGTCAACAGGTTATCCCCATTCCTTATATAGTCCAACCCTCCCAGTCTAACACCTTCAAGATCTAATTCCACACACGTTCCCCAAATTCCTGCTTATACATATAATCTGGACCCCAATATTTCCTCCAGGAGCAGAGACTGCACTGACAGTCAGTCAGTGCAGACAGAAACTGTGCTGACCCTAGTCCTTACTCTGAAGCCAATGGAGGGTGAGAAGCTCAAGCTCCTGCCTCAGGGAAGTTATTGCAGGACCTGTTCCCCTGAGACAAAGGGCAGGAGATACTCCGCTAGTCCACAGAGTGAAGGGGAGTCTGGAGGTTTAAGATTCTTAGGTTTGTCTAATCAAATGTTCCCGCCCCACATCTCAAGCTTCCATTCTTTTGCCATCAGGGCCTTGACTTTGACTTTGGAGATCTATTAAGATTGTGCATTCAATTTCCCTTGCAAACTGTTACTCTTTCAATTAGATCTTGGTCAGGCTTTTGGCCCAGTCTGTCTCATGGCTGTAGGAAATGAAAGTCACTTCAAAGCTTCCATAGAGGCCTCTGGTTTTCACAGCACAGCATGAATCTACAGGCGGAGACCTTGTATCCTTTATTCTCTTATTTCAAGGTGTTCAATGCAGTTAACAAAAGGCTGTGCCACTCTATAATCTGTACAATTATTATTGTCTGTATACATTCAAATGCCACGGCCACCATAACCCACACCTCTCCTTCCAACTGGCCTCTTGTCTTCACCAGCCTCAGGTGGAAGCCTTAGTTTCCAGGATGCCACTGGATATCAGGGGGCATTACCCCTGCACTTACCACTGGTGCCAGGGTCCTGATTGCCATGTGATGAGCGGCAAGTGATCCAGCACTACAATGCCATCCTGAGAGCAGCGTTCCAGGCCACCAAGGGAAACAACCATCTTCAGTTGGGAATCCTGAAAGCAGAGCATGAGACATAAGCTATGTACAAGCACTTTGTTGAGAATATGATCCCAGGGAGCAGTGGAAGGACAAGGGTGTGAACCCAGGCGGGCGAGTGGGCCAGTGCAAGGATGCTTTAACTTGGCTACAGCCATGATCATCTGGTTGTCAATCCCACAAGACCATCTGAAAAGCCCTCTGAAGTGTGTCTCAGACAATGCACCTATGGGTGGAAGGGGGACATTCATCTACCAATTGTTGTCACCTATTGGTCACAGGTTTGCCTCAAGGATACTGATTCCCCTGCACCTGCAGGCTGTGCATGCGTAGGGTGCTGAGCAAGTTCCCCTCGGTGTCCCACACCAAGGTGTCATAAAGAGGCTAGAGGGATGGAGTCGAGAGGTGCATGGTGTGGCCTGAGCGAGGCACTGTAAATTTGTACCTGCATAAAGCTGGCTGAAGCCTGTGCCTACCTGGTCACAGCAGCAAGGACTAGAATCAGAGACAGAGAAGTCCAGGAGGCTCTGGCGTAGAGCACAGAGGTGTCTGTACAGTCAGCTTGGCAGGGACGGGCATTCACGGAGCACCATCTAGAACTGATGGCTGTGCAGCAGGGAAGAATTGTCTGTCTACCCAGCTGAGCAAATCACCTTGAAAGGAAACGTGCAGAGAAGCTGTGGGGGGTTGTGTGTGTGTGCGTGCATTGGCATGCATTGCTTTGTGTGTGTGTGTTTGTGTATATGTACATGTTTGTGTTTACATATGTTTGTGATGGAGCAGTGAGGACAGATGCAGAGACCTTCAAAGGTGCACTTGCCATGTGTCTGAAAGCCCAATCAGAAAGATGCCTACAGAGGGCTGCTCATTAAGGGAGCCCCATCTCCTAGTAACCGGATCACCCAATTGAAGCTATTTGGCTAGCACAGGGAGAACCAGTCTTCATCTGCTTATGCCACCGCAGCAGCTGCTTTAAGAAGCCAAGGGATACTTTGGCAGTTTTTCTCCCGCTCAGATCAATAATGGTAATTGGGAACAGAACCCGGCTGAGCGTGGACAGAAGGTGGTTAGCTGTTGATACTGAATTCTTTGAAGTGCATTTCCTGGAAGGTCTTTGGTAAGTCACAAGCTCATCTCCCTGCCTTCAGCCATGCAGTCGCTCAAGAAGGGCAGTGGACCTCTGCTTTGTGCCCCACATAATGCTGGATTCTGTAGGGGTAGGACAGAGGAGGGTGTGATCGAAGAACAAGATGCGGCCTGATAGGAGGTATGAGCCCCAGACCATGGTCAGGAGGCATGAGCCTTGAGCTGGAACATGCTCTTGCTCTGGATCAACCAGCCTTTCGTCGTGGGGCCTTAGGTACATCATTCTCCAATGTGGCTGCAGTTTTCTAATCTATAAATGAGGGCATTGTGCTGGGTTGGTGTTTTTCACCCTTTGTTCCCAGTGGCACATAAGATGCAAGTTCTCAACACTCACGTCGTAACAATCAGAGAGCTACCAACTGTCGAGGACTTCCTTTGCTCAACACGTGAGCTGAGCGTGCTTTGCCCCTTATCTCATGCAACAGTCACAGCAACCTTCTGATGGAGGCTCTGTTATCATCTCCACGTTACAGAGGAGAAGCCTGAGACTAGTAAATTAAATAGTCTAAGGGCAGAAAGCCGGGAAGTACCACAAGTAGGATTCTTCAAATGCAAGTCTGTCTAACCTCAGAGGCTCAAACCCTTTAACGCTATGCTAGGCTGCTGTGTCCGAATTTTGCAAAGTTACTTGTGTTATTGTGCAGTGTTTCTCAGTCTTCAAAAACCCACTGCCCTTTTTGTTCAATGTAGAAATTTCGCACTGCCCCCCGGGGATTCTGTTATGTCCCCCTAAAGTGGAGTGCTGACTTGGTGAGAATCGTGGGCCAAACACCTCTAAAGTCCATTTGGAATTTTATTAGATGTCCTTGACATGTAGTAGGACTTTGATCCCTGGTGGCTGTAGTGGCCCGCTGCTGGCTGCCTCCCCAGCACCTTGTCTCCCTTCCTTCTTTGTTAGAGGATCTCAAATCTCCCATTAGTCCATGTGAGGTGGATTTAACCCAATCCCAATTCAGGAGTAGGCGCTGATTGGCTGACACCAATAACATGATCTCATTCACATCTGCATATCACATTCTCCCAGATGCAGTTATTGGTTCAGGGATGGCCATGTGAACTGAATTGGTCCAATCAGAGAAAATCCTAGGATTTTGTTCAAAAATCTCATATTTGTAATAGTACTGAATATTATATATCACCAGTTATATAATAAAATATTTAAAAGAATGATCTGGAAACCATTGACAATACCATTTTCACCTGAATGGGAGGGAACAAACCCAGGAGGAAATAATGAGGTCTTACTATTTGAATACGAAAGAAGGATTTGAAATGGCATCAAAAGTTTTTTTTTTTTTTTTCTTTGAAGGGATCTTTAAAATTGATAAGCCTCTAGCAAGACTAATACAAAGATAAGATATCAATTACTAATATCAGAAGTTAGAGGGACCATCATTATAGATCCCATGGACAGTATAATAAAGGGATACTATGAACAACTCTATGCCTGCAAATTTGATAACCTAGATGAAATGGACTAATCCCTTGAAAGACATAATCTGTATAAACTCACATAAAAAGAAGTAGATAATCTTAATAGGCCTATATTTGTTTAAAAATCTAAGTCAATAATTAATAACATTCTAAAACAGAAAGCAATGGGCCAAAATAAGTTCAATGATGAATTCTACTACTCTTTAAAGGAAA
>CAUYRT010000822.1:0-26825 GCA_963574885.1 Lepilemur ruficaudatus
ACTACTTTGACAAAGTAGATTTTTGAATGTAACAAAATAAGTCAACTTGAGTGGTAATATATTTTGGGAAATCAGCTCACTACAAATTGTGACTGTAAACATTGTACTGTAAATGCTTTGTAGTTTTCCCCCAATAAAAAACAAAACAAAACAAAACCAAAAAAAAAAAAAGCTGTTTTCTTCCTTCAAAAAGAAACTGATTATGAACTAATCGCTAGTGGATCACACATATGTATTCCCATGATAGAAAGGAAGGAGTGTAAATTATTCTTCTGCTTATCTAATAAACATTTTTATTTCAGTGCATTAGGGGTTCTCCTTAGTACATGACCATCAGCAGCTGAAGTGTTCTTTCACATGGCGAATTCTGCATTCTTCCAAACCTATATGACAGGCATGCTTTCCCCACTACTTAGTAACTAGCACCAAAAGAAAAGATCTGGACATCAAAAGCTGATCACAGGTCATATAATTGACAAATCATGAAGTTTGCTTCATAGTTCAAAAACTCATCTACATGAAAGTTATAACCATTTAGGAATAGATGCCACTTAAGAAACTTGTAAGGAAAGCTTAAACCAGCAGTTTAGTCTTGATAGTTGACTGCTAATATATCACGCCCCTAACATGGTCCTTTCATATAACACTTTCTTAATTTCACATAAATTGGGGGATGGAAAATAGCTTTAACATGTCGTATCTTACCACCTGACCCAGTGAGAAATAATACACATTATAGAGCCATGTTTTGCTCCAACTCTGTCTTAGAAAGCTTCCCCATATACAGACTTAAGGCTGTTTAAAATCTTTGCTACTGATACATAAGGCCCGTCAGATCTACCCAGAAATAAAGACTTTGAGTTATGCTTTTATTTATCCTCAGTGGTGATCAATTTGTTGAGATCTCTAAAATAATAGGCAGCAATTTGTCCATGATTTTAAAGTTCATTCATATACTTCATTTACTAATAGAAAGAAAAAGGCTTTTCATTTGTCATTCCCTTCCCTAAAGATTTCTAGCCTCTGCTAAAATTCTGTTTCCCCAATACCTTTTACTATAGTAGGATTTTAACACCTTCTTTGAAAAAATTTGTTTGGGATGCATTAGACTTAACTGAAACACCAAAAGTACATCATTTGGCAAACAGATACGGTTTAATTTCATTCTACTGCATCTCATATTTTTATATCCCTCATTAGTGTTATTACTGCCAGCTTGCAATTATCCTCAAAAATGGAGGATATAGAATGCGTGGAGAAGGGAATTCCCATATAAATCCAAAACTTTATTTTATCCAACACATTTAATATCTTCTAATCTAACCTTTTACTAGAAAGCCTGATAATTAGCAAAACTGGTTGACTGAAGTTTCACCTCATCTCACATCTAGCAGAAAACGGACTAAGGGTAAGTTGTGTCGAGCGTGCAAGCCACAGTTTAAGAGTTAAGAGGGTTAGGAGTTGAATCAAAGGCATGAGACTCCAGCAATCAACTCAATATGTCAGGAATTCTGATAGCAGTAAGACCAAAAATAATGGGTAGAACAAGAGAAGAACAGGATGCTGCTCCAATCCAGCGTTGAAGCCGCCAACAGGAAACATTTCTTTACAGGATGAAATAACCCACAATGTTAGTGAAGAGTTATCATCTCAGGTCCTGAGCATGGAGGATAAAGTCTGTGTATGGTTGAAGAAAGAAGCCAGGAATAGGCAGAGAGATGGGAAAGCTCCCATAGATTCACAAAGGCTATAACCAAAGATTAGCCCAGCATGGACTCTCTAAATTCTGTATTAGAAAACCAAACAAAAAACAGGAGCACTGCACCTAGGGAATCTTCAAAAAAATCTCATTGAATCTCTGCGGCCTTTTAAGAGGTGCAGGTTGGGTGTTTCATCTACACTTCTCTCTGGGCCCTTACTAGTTTCAGACAATTCTCTCTTTAAATACTAGAAGGTTTTAGAGAGAGGAAAGTCAGAATGCTCTAGGGCTGCACTCTTAGCACTCCAGACTCTTCTTGCCCAAGTCACAGGTGGACTCCCATGTGGGGAGACATTTGTTGGGGGGGGGACCTAAGCTCCAGGGATCATATCTTCTGTAGTTAATTCCAGAGACAGTGCCAAGTCCAGAGTAATTATTGTTACAACCTATATCCTAAAAGTAATTGAGGTCCTTAACAATGTTTTTAACATTCTTTCACAGTTCATTCTTTCACAGTTCTGGAGGCCAGGAGTCTAAAATCAAGGTGTTGGCATAATTGGCTCCTTCTTGGAGGTGCTGAGGGAGAATCTGTCTAATGCCTCTCTCCTAACTTATGGTGGCTGTTGACAATCCTTGATGATTCTTGGTTGTAAACACATCACTCCAGTCTCTACCTCTGTCTCTACCTTCACATGGCCTTCTTTCCTGTGTCTCTCTGTGTCTTCTCCTTATCCTTTTTTTTTTACTTTGCTATTATTACTTTTTTTTAGACACAGGATCTCACTATATTGCCCAAGCTAGCCTTGAACTCCTGGGCTGAAGTGATCTTCCCACCTCAGACTTCCAAGTAGCTGGCACACAAGCATGTGCCACCACACCTGGCTCCTTTTCTGTCTTTTATAATAACACAATCACACCTTTCATTTGGCTCACCCTAATCACGTTGATCTCGACTTAAGATCCTTACTTTAATTACATCTGCCAAGACCCTTTTCTAAATAAGGTCATATTGACAGTACCAGGGGTGAAGACTTAGACCTACATTTTTGAGGGACACAATTCAATCCACTACACTTGGCTAATTTACAATTTTTAAATCATAATTTTTTAAAAAAAATCCATATGCTAAACGAAAAACATGTCAGGTAACAAAGGATGGGAGCTAATAAAACCAGGAGTTCTAATCTGAACAAACTATGGCAAATGAGCAATAAATTACATTTGCACCAAGGCAAAGGAAAAATACATTAAAAGAAGATCCCTTGGGATAATCAGGTAATTTATAACACACTGATTGTTCCCTCCAATTAGAGCATGAATTAATAATGATGTCGATAAGCAGGAAGACTGACTGAAATCTATTTTGGGTACACAAATAGAGGTAAACAAGAAGAATTAATTATGTAACTAAAAAAAGGAGAATAAATTTTAATAAGTAAACTGGTTGGTGAGGGATAGGTTAGTAGCCTACAGTTTGTTTGTTGTTAGTTTTGGACAATTCACATGGGAGACCTCAACCAAAGAAGACGGATGACACGTCAAAGAGGCTGCTTCAAGATAGAGGGAGAAACAGGAGTCAGATAGAACCCTAAGAACAATTTTGATAATCATGAAGTTTTAAAACACGTAGGGAAAAAATAAAATCCTAAGTATTTAAAACATAAGCAAATGCCATGTATCCAGTAGCATTTCAAGGATCACAGAAAGTAAATTTCATGTCATGAGGCTCTTATTTATCTTGCAGCAGTTTAAAGATATTCACATTGTGACAAATATTACCTTTACTCTGAGGAGGCGAAAAAGCAGCATAGGCTGTGCTCAGAATATGAGAAGGCGTATGAGTGGTTTTGCATACAGATATATTTGGATCTATTCATTAACTTGGAATAGTAATACCCAACCAGAGGATTTGGATACCTTCCAACAGTTACAATGAGAAATACAACCAAAATGCGGTATGTTTTACAGCATTCGCCATGAATTCTTCATGAATTATTATTTTTTAACTGAAGGGAGTATTTGTTTCTTCCTTCAAATACATTTTAAACTCAGCAGTTCTTCACTGTAATAAGTATTTTTCTATCAAGCAGAACATTTTTAACTTTTAACAAAAGACATTCTATAAAAAAGACACCTGCACTCAAATGTTTATAGCAGCACAATTCACAATTGCAAAGATGTGGAACCAACCCAACTGCCCATCAATACCTGAGTGGGTTAATAAAATGTGGTATATGTATACCATGGAGTACTATTTAGCTATAAGAAACAATGGTGATATAGCACCTCTTGTATTTTCCTGGATGGAGCTGAAACCCATTCTACTAAGTGAACTATCCCAAGAATGGATAGACAGGCACCACATGTACTACCAGCAAATTGGTTTCACTGATCAACACCTAAGTGGACACATAGGAACAACATTTATCGGGAGAGGGGCAGATGGGAGGGAGGAGGAGAGGATGGGTATATACATACATAATCAGTGTGATACGCACCGTCTGGGGGATGGTCAGGCTTGAAGCTCTGACTCTGGTGGGGCAAGGGCAATATATGTAACCTTAACATTTGTACCCCCATAATATGCTGAAATTAAAAAAAATAAAAAAACAACAGCAAAAAAAGAATATTCTTAACTTTTAATTTTTTACAAGATAAATATCTCCTAGAAATATTTAGTAAGATCATTTATGTGGCATATGGCCATTTAATTTAGATCTTAAGAGTTATGTTCCAAGTTAAAGTGCAAGTTAATATGTTCTTTAAAAGCATCTGATAGAAAATAAAAACATATAAAACAATAAAAAAGTAAACTCATGGTTAGCTCTTCCCTTTCAACATACATTTGACAAAAAAACATGAGGAATAGGTAAATATATTTCCACAAATTTATATAGTAGTAGAAATACACAAAAGAAAGAAATAATCAAGTAAATATAATTTTAATATAGTCTTTTAGACTAGACATCATGTGAGTTATAGGAAAATTTAACTATTTAAAATTAAAAATAAAAGGAAAATTTTCCTTTAAAAATGCATTGTAACAAATGAAATAATTGGTTACAAAAATTTTTTAAAGCACGTTTTCAAGTTTTCAAAATGCCAATTGTCCTCCAATTTATAATTCATAATATACATTTTATATGTAATTTTCATAAGTAGCCTCTTATGCTATGAGGCAAAGAAAAAAACAATGGTTTAAACCAGTAATCTTTAACTTTGTTTTCTTCAAATTTGAAGACTATAACTGCTTTTAAGAATTTTGGCCAGGCCCGGAAGCTCATGCCTATAATCCTAGCACTCTAGGAGGTTAAGGCGGGGAAATCACTTCAGTTCAGGAGTTCAAGACCAACCTGAGCAAGGGCAAGACCCTGTCTCTACAAAAAATAGAAAATTAACCCGGTGTGGTGATGTGCACCTGTAGTACCAGCTACTCAGGAAGCTGAGGCAGGAGGATCGCTTGAGCCCAGGAGTTTGAGGTTGCAGTGAGCTATGTTGATGCCATGGCACTCTAGCCAAGGTGACAGAGTGAGACTTAGTATCAAAAAAAAAAAAAAAAAAGAATCTTATTATTAAGGCTATAAATCTTCTACCCACATTCTAGTTCTTCACAAACATTAAAATACACATAATCAAAAAATTTCTTTACATAATTTCAGGGAGTTCCAGTTGTAACAAATGCGTGTCAGAATCTAGGCTAAGAATCTCTTGCCTTGTAATTCTATGTGCTAAGGAGCATTCTAAGCACCAGCGTGAAAGCAGAATTTTTTTTCTGGTCACTGCTCTACTTCCTCTTCAGTGCTTAGGATATTCCCTTGCACATAATAAATAATTTTTGGATAAATGAGTTGGTTTATCAATTTCTGAGTGTGTTCAAGGCTGTGGAAGCAGCTCTGTACAGAGAGAAATAACATAAGATTTGGATCCAGAGGATGTGATTTTAAACCTCTACTTCCTAAACTTCACTATGGCCTTGGACAAATTATCAAGATTCTCTGAGCCTCAATTTTCTTATCTGTAAAATGGGAATAATAAAATCTGTTCCCAGTCAGTATATATAAGAATTAAATTGAAGCAATATATGTCATCAACAATTTGACGAGATGGGGACAAAAGTGGTTAGTTTGGGTAAGCACAGTGTTAAAAAAAATAATAATAAGTGCATATATTTACAGAAGTCATATAATGTTCTGTTACCCCAGACTTTACTCTTCATCATTTTTCTATGTCCTTGCCTTCACTTTGCATATTTGTTACCTGCCTGGTCTATGAAGTCATTTGGGTTTGATTCCTGGGAAATATTCAGTATATATACCAAGTTCCTATAGTGAACACTGAGGTAAAAGTTCTTTGAAAGCCAGTATGTATTTTGCAAAGAATTAAATTTTTCATACATTGAGAAAGCCCTGAGCATTCCTCAGAAGTTAATGAGTTCTGTGGAAAAAGAAAAAAAATAGGACTGATGAAATAGCTCTTACAACACTATAGTTGATCTATAGACCAACAGAAACTAAAAATAACAAGAAATAATCTGAAGTAGCAGAAGAAAAGCTATAAGCCGTAGACAGAACTCACATAGTTAGCTCTGAAACCAGTCATTGAAAAACACCAATGGTCGCAAGGAAATGAAAAAAAAAAAGTACCAACAATAAAAAGTAATGATCGGCAGGGAGGCCTGGAGGAGCAGGGTGGATCAAAAGCTCCAGATACTGAACAACTAATATAGGTAAGTTAAGGGCTGCAATAATTTGAAGGTTTTTCTTTCATGGGTTTAAAATGAGTTTGAAAAAGGAAGCTTCAGTGTCCTTTATCCCCAAAATATGTGTAGACATAAAATGTCTGGCTTTATTTTCTGGACAAGTGTTATTGCTATGTCTAACCAGGTGAAAAGCTCTAGCCATTGGGGAATGCCGCTGTGAATATTTTCTATTTGCAGGTTTTGTTTTAGTAGCTAGTGGAAGATATTATTTTTTTCCATCTAGTAACCTAAGATTCATTTTATTCCCTGGCAACCATTCTCCTCATTTCTCACAAAAAGACAATGAAATTACTATACTTTTATGGCTTAGAAAAAAAATCACTATATTGCTGATCTTTTTCCTATAAAACTTCAAACAGAAAAAAAATCTCAAAATTAACAGCGTCCACTTTTCACTTTAGATAGAGCATAAAGGTCAATTTGTTACAAATTGAAAACGTTTATTTCTTTAGGATGAAAAACATGGAATTAGCTGTCACATGTCTTTAGCAGAAAAGCAAATGAGAATGCTCATAAATGTGATACTGCCATCAAATGACAGCCTTGGCTTTAAACAAAACAGGTTGTTACATCACATTAGAGAAGCCACATTGGCTAACCCTCCAGCTGATGCTCACACACAAGAAAGAAGCTCAGGGGCATCACAAATAGCTATTTTAATCCAAATGTCGGGAAAGCCATAAATGAGATGTACTCTGGGGAACAGAATCGTCTATGCTCAAGGTTTAAACAGGGAAGGGAGAAACAAATGATTTTTTTTTTTTCCCTTAAAGAACAAAAGGAAAACAGAGCAGAAAAATCTCAACTTGAGGAGAAATTCAGTACATCGTCACATGATTAATATAAATCTTTATGATACATAGTGAATACATACCATATAACTAGAACTTCACAAAAAGTATCTAAGCCTCACAGCAATGTTGCAGCATATACATTTTTCAGATAAGTAAACTGAAGCTCAGAAAAGTAACACGTCCACAGTGAGTAAGTGGCAGAATCAAGACTCAAATCCAAATCCATCTAATGCGACATCCAAACCCAGCCATCCTCTTTTCACAAACAACCTATAATTTGTAAGTAAAGGTTTAGGTCTCATCCATACCTGTGAATCTTGACTCTAAGCTCAGTGTCTTCTGGAGTTCCAGACCTAGGGAAATTCTCAAAAGTATCCATGGAGTAATTGATAATGAGAAGAAACCGCAGCCCCAAATGCCACCATACCAGCTTGTGTCTCTTTTTTAATTAACAATCCAGTCCATGCCTTCCGATGATGCTGATAAAATGCAAAGCAGTGCAACTGTCCACCAGAAAATTATTAAAAGTTACACAGTAATGAGTTTTTCAGTGGAAAGAAAATGGAACACTTAGACCAAATAAACAAGATCAATATTATATTTTGGTGCCTGGAATTATTCTTACAGTGCTTTTATGATTGGGTATAATGTAAAAATATTATAAAATAGAGGACTAATATGCACAGGTTGAATTATGTTAAATGAAAACTTTGTTCTATCCAATCTTCAAGTTTTTTTTAGAGCCAAATTTTGCTCTCTCATGGGATAGAAAATAAGATGGAAAATACTGCAGCTACACTACACTAAGCTTTGTGATAAAAATTGTACGTAAATACAAAGTGTAAATAATCCTTTCCATTAGAAAGATCGTACCTTTTTATGGCCAAGATGAATTTCAAACATAAGAAAAATATCCCATTCTCTAAAAATTCAACCTTCCTTTTCCTCTAAGGAAAATATAAAGGACGAAGAAAAAATTCAAAAGTCCATTTATATTGCTTTAACTGTTTAGAACTCTTATACAATTATTTTACCTTAACAGTTACAGAGTCCATTATGTTTTGCATTTCAATTACACATGAACAATTTATATTTGAACTTAAAATCTCACTACCAAGTTACTCTAAGGAAGTATCTTCCGTTTCTACCTTTTTCTTTCAAGCTTTTGACTTGATTAAGATTCTGATGACCCTGTCTCCAGACAAATCAAGGAGCTGAAAACAGGGATGCGTCCTCTTTTTATTGCTTTTCTCTATCTGTATTTCAAGCTATCAGATTCATCTCAAAAACTGCTTACAACACAGACGTACACTGTCACTATTGTATAAATCAAGTACTATCATTTATTTAAAACAATAGTTTAAGAAACAAAGGATGGATAAAGATCCAAGTTACACCTTAGCTTATATCTCTCTCTGAGAGATTCATCAGAGATCAGCAAACTCTGTAAGGCCACCTCTCGGCCCCACCAGGAGCCAAGAACCAACTGACTGAACTCTTCTCCTAAGAAAGTGATCCCTCCTAGTCTATAGCTGCTGCCTCCATCATCAGCCAGGTCTTCAGCTCAAGAATAAGACTCAACACTCTCAGATTTCCTCAGCTCTGCTGAAAGGTATCAAGAAAATCCCACGTATCAGCTCCTCACCAACCTCCAAAACTCATAGCCACTAACTTCCTTGAATTCACTAAGACCAATGTCATATGTCATTTATCCCTATTTATATCAGTCAACGCAAGAGCCCTCAGACACTTGGATTACTCCTCGTCTTCCATACTTCAATTCCCAGAAGGCTCTAACGTGATCCCTCTGCCTCTCCACCACCACCCGCATACATAAATACCTATTTTCAAATTTCTCCATTGTGCCTTCAGGAATTAAGAGTCCATCATCAGCAAAAGTCTCTATTCTCAACATCTTCTCCTAGCATCCTGTTCACTTTCTCGCTGCATGTAGCAGAAGCCTGGCTTTTCCCGAGGACTCTGCTTCTCACTCATCCCTCTAAAGTGGCAGCTGATTTTCTCATGTGCTGCGTTTAAAGGTGGAGTATGTGTCCTCCCTGCTCCTCATCTCATTAGTTCATTCTCACTCTCACTTCCCTAAACCCCTAACTTTAAATCTCAGGCTACCAAACACATTCTCCCTACACGTTATTGTTTTGCAAATCAACTGATTCCCAAGCTATTCCACCTCAAAGACAGCTCCTGGCTTGTTGTCATTCCCTCCAACGCTACTCCTGTCTTAATTTTTAGTGATTGTTTAACACATGAGGTTTCTAGTACTGTGTCTTCTATGTTATTCAAGCTAGTTCTCCATCTCCAACGATTCTTTGACCTCCATGCTCAATTTTTCTATCCTCCCACAGTCCATCAACCCATCCATGCTCCCTTTCTTCTCACTACTCAGCTTAAACTTCATAGTAGATTAAAACCACTTGCTTTCACACACTCTCAACTCTCTTGCATTTCTGCTGATGTATTGTTCTCACTTATAACACTGCTACTTAAGTTAAATCCAACTGTGTATTTTCTATGCAGCAGCTGGAACAAAATCACAACTATGCTGATCATTCTCACTTTACAATGGTGACTACTACCTTCATGAGGACCCTCACAATGTCCTAGTGTGCAGAAAAGAGTTTATATAGCAGACCTGAGGTTGCTATCATTAGAGAGGCCTGTTTGCAAAATTGGCCCTTGACTGATATCTGGAAACTTAGATTGCTGGAAGGTGCCAACCATTCCCTCATAAATATGGTTCACTGGGCCTAGACTGTTTGTGCAAACGAATGGTTTATGCTGAATATCTGCTTTCCTTCTGGAATTTTAGTGTGTACTAGGCAGAGAATGCTTACATGACCAGCCCCCAATAAAACCCTTCAACAACGAGTCTCTAATGAGCTTCCTTGGTAAACAGCATTTCACATGTGTTGTCACAACCAATTGCTAAAGAAATTAAGCATGTCTTATGACACGTCTTATGACTTCACTGGGAAAGTACCTGGTGTGGAAGTTTGAACCCAGTTTGCTATAGACTTTGTGAATCTTACTTTGTATCGTATCACCATAATAAATCGTAGTCATGAGTATGATTATATGCTGAGTGGATATATATACATAGTTTGGATATTTGGCCCCACCAAATTTCATGTTGAAATTTGATCTCTAGTGTGGAGATGGGGCCTGGTGGGAGGGGTTTAGGTCATGAGCGTGGATCCCTCCTGAATGGCTTAGTGCACTCCCCTTGACAGTGAGTTCTCTAATAGAGTTCTCTCTACAGTGTGAATGCTGGCTGTTTAAAAGAGCTTGGCCCCTCCTCCTCTCTTTCTTGCTCCTTCTCTCACCATGTGACACGCATGCTTCACCTTCTGCCTTGATTGGAAGCTACCAGAAGCCAATGCTGGCACCGTGCTTCTTGTACAGTCTGCAGAACTGTGAGCCAAATAAAGCTCTTTTCTTTACAAATTACCATCTCAAGTATTCCTTTATAGCAATGCAAAACAGACTAACACTGAGTCCTGTAAATCCTCCTAATGAATCATCTAACCTAGAGGTAATCTTAGAGACCTGTGAAACACCTGGCCACTGTGCCATATTTCCCTGGTTAACTTACTCTCCTAGATAATTATTGTGTACCTTCCACTCTCTTAAACATCTACTGCCTCTTTTCTGCTCACTCTAAGCTTATCACCCTGATTCCTAATTCTTTGAAAAAATTCAGCGATGAAAAGAGAACTTCAATAAAGCTATACTTCTACATCTATTCACATGTATCTGCATCTTCATATCCTTTCCTTCCTGTTATACGTGAACTCTCTGCTTCTAGCAAAAGCCAATCCCATGACTTCTCAAAGACTTCCTCACCTACTCAGGGACATTACTGCAGTAATTGTCCCTCTATTTTCTGCACCAATTTTCCCCTCTCTATTGAATACTTTCCCTCAACATGCAAACTGCAGTTATTTCTTTAATCTTTAAAAGATTCTCTTGGCTCACTTCCCCCACTACCTACCTATCCATTTTTTTGCTCCTGTTTGCACTGAAACACCTTTAAAAAGTTGTCTGTACCTGTTGTTTTTAACCCTCTCTCCTTACAACTTGATTTTAACGTCTACCGCTAAACATGAGTGTCTCTTACTATTATGGACTAAGTGTTTTTGTGTTCCCCCAAAATTTATATGTTGAAATCCTAACCCCCAATGTGATGATACTAGGAGGTAGGACCTTTGGGAGATAATTAGGTCATGGGCATGGAGCCCTCATGATTGGGATTATTTCCCTTCTATTCTAAAAAGGACTCCAGTGAGCTCTCTCACCCTCTTTCTGCCATGTGAAGATACAACAAGAAGCATGCAATCTCCAACCCAGAGAAGAGCCCTCACCAGAACCCTACCGTGCTGCAATCCTGACTCAAACTTCCAGCCTCCAGAACTGTGAAAAATATATTTCTGTTGTCTCTCAGTCACTCACTCTATGGGTCCTTGTTACAGCAGCCCAAACTGTGTGAAATACAGATATACCTTTTTCACCTCAATTCTAGGATAAAATAGTGTCTTAATTTTCCTGCTACTTCAACAATTGGCTGTGCTTAGTCGTCTTAGATGATTTCTTCTATTTTCTAGAACTTTTAGTGCTAGAATACCTCAGGCCTCAATCTTTGTTCCTTTTTTCTAATTACACACTGTCCCTTTGCTTTCCCTTCCATTATTTTTTCTTTTTTTTACACCAGTGAGTTCCAAACTTATATATCTAATGCTGGCCTCTTTTCTGAAATCCTAGTTCATATTTCCACTTTGATGACTAATACATATCTCAAACTTCACATGTGCCAAACTGTACTCCTATTCTTTCTCCTCAAAATTCTCTATCTATAGTCTTCCCCATCTCAACTGATACCAACTCTTTTCTTCCAGTTGTTCAAGCCAAAAACTTTGAAGTCAACTTTAACTCCTCTCTTTTGCTTTCCAAGCCAGCAAAAAATTTTGCTGGTTTTCCCTTCAAAATGTATGTTGAATCTGATCACCTTCCCTTTACCTCCTGGTCTACATCACCATCATCCCCCCACTAGAGTGTCACATTGGATTTCAAACAGGTTTCACTACTTCCATACCTTTCTCCCTAGTCTTGTCAATACAGAAACAAGAGAAATCCTTTCTAAACTGAAGTCAGATATGTTACACCTCAAGTCAAAACCCTGCAGTGGTTTCTTACCTCTGTAAACTAAAAATAAAATCCTACGCTCCTCAACTGACCAGAGGCCAGACCAGGAGACCTCAGAAACACCTTAGAAACTGAGCTCCCAGCCATGCAGTGTGTGAAGCCAGAAATGTCTCATTATACCCTGTTCCCTTTTGTAGTTTAGACACAACAACTGTCCAGCATTAATGTTAAAATAGAGACCATAACACTGACAGAATAAACTCTTTATGGCAATAAGAAATAAAATCATAAACCAGACCTAAGGCAAGGATTAAGTCACGAACTGTTATACTTAAAGAATAAACTATGTTCTGATTGTCACAAGCTTTTTTTTTTTTCTTTTTCTCTACCACGTAAACAATCTCTGGCCTTGAGATAAGCAATGTTGAAGCAATTGTAGCTCACCAACTACCAGGCACTGACTAACTGAGCCCCCTTCATCTATATGCCATAATTACAGCTTTGATTGGACGAAAAATTGATTTCTGTAACTTTCTACTGCTAAGAGAACGCCAACCATGAACTGGTTCTGGCCAGTTTACAAAATGTGCACACTGGAGTGTCTTCATGTCCCTGCTTCACATTTTGATACATAGGACCTAATTGTAATACATTTAAATGTTAAGTCTCCACCCCAAAGTGAACATGGGTTATATGTAACATGCATGTCTGCCCACACTTGGGTGTGTCCGTCTTTCATGAGTATTCATAGTTCTTCCTATAACCTATTGAATATTTACATTTGGCCTACCCATTCAGCATAAATTCCTGTCTTACCCCTCCCTCCCTCAAAGTCTCTGCCTCCAATTTTGGCTAGAGGCCCACTTTCCAGTCTGTAGGTTGTAACCTTTTATAAGAAATAAAGTCTTCTCTCCAAATTTATGAAGACCTCCCATTATTTTTTGTTGATGCCTCAGAAAAAAAACCAAAATCCTGGGGGATCTGATTCATCACTATCTCTGACTCAGAAGTACCATGGGTTACTGCTCAAAATTCTACCTTTTGAAAGTCAGTGCTTTAATGAAAGGATCCTTTCATACACAAAGCTTTTTTCCACTAGTATTTTCATAATTTTTCTTTGCTTGCAAGGAGTTGCATCTTTGCTTTTTTTTTTCCTTGAGGTAGTTTTCTTAATCTCCCACTCAAACAACCTTACAATGGAAGTTTCTCAACAGTTGCTCTATAGATCATTTACTAAGATCTGAGAAGGCTTTCCAGATAAACTTGTAACTATAAGGAATTGTTGTTATGAAGATGATCAGAACATATGGAATAAAACTATTTGGGAATATTAGGTAATTAGAAAATAGTACATTTGCATTTTTTAGTAAAAAAGTTTTATTATGGTAAAATTTCAAAAGTGAATTATTATAATGGGTATCAAGGAGAGTCCCTTTTTTTTTTCTGGCACAAGTATTGACTTTTAATTTATCCTAAAGCTACAACAATATAAATCCAAACCTTACAGATAAGGGTTAGCTCTACAACGCATCTGTTTAAAAAAATCAGTCAAAATCAACAGGTTATTGCCCTTGAAATGTTATCTATTCTGATTTCCAAGCAAACAACAAGACAGTATATTATCTTGGAATGCCCTCAGAAGGCTCTGTCATTGATAAGGTAACAGAGTAAAAACTCCAGAGTCCTTTCCTTCAAGTGAAAAAGGAAAAGTCAGAGGGACAGAAGAAACCATTCAAACTTTGCTTTCTTCCCTTGTGGCTTGTGATCTCCTACTTCTCCTCCTCCATATCCTGGAAGGCCTCCTCCCCGTCTAAAGCCCCCTGAAATATGCCACCAAATCTGCCTTAGCCTCCCCTGCCAACTTCTCAACCTCCAAATCCTCCTCTGCCTCATCCACAAAACCTGAATCCACCTTCACTTTTAGGTTTGGCCCAATCCAAGGTAACTTTGTTCCCATCAATTTCACCATGTTCCATGACCTCGTTGGTGGCTTTGGCATCCTCCACTGTGGAAGTCTGCAAAACAAAACCCTTTGCAGGATCCAGTTTCCCAGTGACTATCCTTGCACGAAGCAAGCCATCAAATGACTCCTCTAATATCTTTACAGTGTTATCCTTAGACCATTTTGGATGGTTGGTTTCATGCATTATGTGATACTCTGGGTCCTTGCAATTCCAACCTGATAGCTCTGCCCTTAATTTCTCGTTCATTATAGAAATTTAAAGTTTTTTGGCATCTTCAAATGAAGCAAATTTTATAAATGTATACCCTTCATATTTGCCATTTTCATTCTAGGACACTGATAAAATTTGCCTTCTCAAATACTTCTCTAAAGAGTTTCTTCTGTTGCATTGTAGAAGTTGCTTAAAACAAGAGGTTTTGATTCACCATTCCAACTGTGAGTCTTTCCACCTCTATAATCTTGACTTTGACTTTTCTCTCCAGTGTAAAACAGGGAAATGGATCACCTGTTGATCTCTATTCCCTGCTTTATTCAAAGGTTTTCTCTGTGTCAGCCTCTGTGTTACATGCAATTTAAGCAATCCCTGCACTCTTCCCATCTTTGCTGACTAATTTGATCTCCACAGCATCTTCAAAAACTGTTTTAATTCATCCTGAGTGACTTTGTAGGGGGGATTTTTGGCCAAAAGTGTTCTAGAATCTCAATCTTTCCAGTTTATGGTATTCTGTATAGCAGCACAAATGGACTAAGGCACATAATATTAAAAAACTAAAAACAAAGGAAAAGGAATAGGCCAGGCACGGTGGCTCATGCCTGTAATCTGGCATTCTGGGAGGCTGAGGCGAGAAGATCATTTGAACTCAGGAGTTCAAGACCAGCCCAAGCAAGAGTGAGACCCCATCTCTACTAAAACTAGAAAAAAATTAGCTGGGTGTGGTGGCATACGCCTGTAGTCCCAGCTACTCGGGAGGCTGATACAGGAGGTTTGCTGGAGCCCTGGAGTTTGAGGTTGCTGTGATCTAGGCTGATGCCATGACCCTCTAGCCCAGGTGACAGAGCAAGACTTTGTCTCAAAAAAAAAGAAAAAGAAAAAAGGAATAGAACCCAATAGTTGCCACTCTTCTTTTTACAATAAATCCCTGTCAAAAAATTTCTGGGAGATTTACAAATGCTAGTCTTTTTTACATCCAACTGTTAAAGAAAAAAACATTAAAAATGTCACACACCATATCTTAAATGAAGCTTGATTTTTGTAATGACAAACAATATAAAACTTTCCATAGTCTAGTTATTTAGGGATGACCATCAACCGTCCCATTTCTTAAACTCTTACATGATAAGTGCTTATCTATAAGGTGTGTAGTTCTATAAAGTAAAATATGAGCTAAATCATAGAGCTTCTTTTCTAATTAACCAATGGACTGTCCATATGATGCAAGCTTCATGCCTTCAAGATCAATCACTGTAATATTTCTTCTCTTATTTTATTAGGCAGCCCCTGAAGGCAAGTAAACTGCCTCGTGTGAGGCAATGGTGTTGGAGATGAAAAAGAAAAAAAAAAAAAGAAACGTCTAGTCTTCACAGTTTTTTGGCAGATGAAACACTGCACCTTTTTAAAAAAATTCAACCTTCTAAGATATTGGAATACTGCTTTATTGATTTGAAAATACTTCACTGGTCTAGGGGGATGTTTGACCTTTATTATCTTTCAGAAGAAAGAGCACAAGGTTAATAATGCACAGGCCAGCAATTGTCAAAGACTCTTGACAATAAGAGGAAGAAACAAACAGGAGGAGTGTCTGAAGGCAGGGATCTGTCCAAGCTTAAAGTGCTAAAAATAAGCCACTGGGAATAAATGAGTAATTGTACCACATTTCCTTATACTCAATGACACTTAATACATAGGAAGTAAAAGCAGCAGAAGGCATATTTCAAGCTACCTTGAAGGTCAGGTTGAGTTTTTGCTACATTTCAGCAATTCTAAACACCAAGCGATAGGAACATTTCTCTTCCCTTACTGCGTTTTGGGGCATGATCATATATCTTTCCAAAAGATAGTATAAATCTTATTCATCATTATCATAACCACCAGATAGAATGTATCAGGCATCTTCTGACTTACTGCATTGCTATATATCATGTTAATTATATTATAATGCATTGTCCCTAGTCTTCAGCCCTTCCATCCTAATTGTCTGTGAATCCAGTAAGTATCCCATTACTTCTTTTTTATCATCTGTATAAAAGGAACATCTCAAAAGCCTGAAAAATCTAACTAGTAGCTCAATGTTTTTTTCTGAGTAAAAGTTCTCAAATTAATTTGAGATGAAATCAATATTTTCATGCATTTCAGCTCTGCCTAGAAAAAAAAAATTCACCCATAAATATGCAGTTTGTTGATTTAAAATTTACTAAGTAATTTAGAATATAATGTGAAAATAATTGAATCCCATGCAAAAAACGTTTTGTAGGAAAAGTTATGTAATGCAATTGTGTCCTCAATGGTATGGCTTAATATGTTATTCCCTCCCTGCCTGTACATAGCCCATGAAAACAAGACACCTCACACAGAAACTCCTTTTAGAGCCAAAGCAGGGGGAATAGCAAATTAAATCAATTATATGAAGATGCACTAGAAAGCCCCAGACTGAAAATGGGAACACTGGGATTTTTTCCTTGATGTTGACATCTACTGTATGACTTTCATCAAGCTAATTCTGTACTATGGACCTCAGTTTACTCGCCTGTGAAATAAAATGTCAGCAATCTTCTAAAGTTTCTCCTAGCTCTGAATTCCAGAATTCCAGACTTTTAATTTACATAAGCTTTTCAGCTCAGAAGCTATATTAAAAAGAATAAAAACTTACTTCGAATCACACTCACAAAGCAATTTTAGCTCTAATTTTATGACAAATATCATAATTTATTGATGCATTTCCTGTAACTATCTTCTGATTTTTGCATTTTTGAGTACCATGTACAATCATATGAACAATTAAAAAATCAAAATTTTTAACTGAAGAAATAATTCTAAATAATTTCCTGTTAAAAATATAATTGCAGGCTATTATTAATTAGATAATTCATTCTCTAAGTTGTCTTTTAATAACTCTTATAATAATTCTCCTTCCATCACCTTTAAATACACACACACACACACACACACACACACACACACACACTCTTCATGTAAAGTTCCTCAAAATAGACAAGAATCACTCTTGTCATCCTAGCACTCTGGGAGGCCAAGGCAGGAGGATCATTTGAGCTCAGGAGTTTGACACCAGCCTGAACAAGAGTGAGACCTTCGTCTCTACTAAAAATAGAAAAAATTAGCTGGATGTGGTGGTGCTCACCTGTAGTCCCAGCTACTCGGGAGGCTGAGGCAGGAGGATTGCTTCAGCCCAGGAGTTTGAGGTTTCTGTGAGCTAGGCTGATGCCATGGCACTCTACCAAGGGCAACAGTGTGAGACTCTGTCTAAAAAAAAAAAATAAACAAGAATCAAAAATTAAACCACAGCCTGTCATAGAACCTCTGTTGATAGCTTTATCTTAAAATATCTAGACATCTAGATACAGTCTATTACTTTGAGTTTCTCTATCATAGTATTCATCAAACTATATTACAGCTTCTTCAAATGATCTGCAAAATCCTTGAGACCAAGAACCATGTTTTACTGGGAGTAGATAAATGTTTGTGGGATTAATGAATGAATAAAATGTACCCTTACATACACAGGCACACCTGCAGTTATAAATATGCAATTTACAAATATCTGGATGCCTATTGAGTCTCTTTCATTTTCAGAATTATGTAATTAGCTTTTTAAAATGACAACCATTTTGTTGAAATTCTTTAACATTATTCTTTATGATCTCTGACTTTCAGCGTTATGATAGAAATTTTAAAATATAATTGATAGATATCTAAAGTTACACATATGTTAAGTTCTAGCTGCAGATACTAGCTCATCTGAAAACTGACAGGTGTTAACAACCCAGGTATAAATAAAATTTGGTTTAAAGCTTTCAGAATAATGAATTTTTAAGTAATTTTTATATATATTTTTAATTTCAGAATATTATGGGGGTACAAATGTTTAAGTTACATATATTGCCTTTGCCCCACCCAAGTCAGAGCTACAAGCGTGTCTACCCCCCAGACAGTGCACACTGCACCCATTTAGGTGTGAATATACCCATCCCCTCCTCCCCTTTCCCACCTACCTGACACCCAATGAATGTTGCTACCATATATGCACATAAGTGTTGATCACTTAATACCAATTTGACGGTGAGTACATGTGGTGCTTGTTTTTCCATTCTTGGGTTACTTCACTTAGTAGAATGGCTTCAGCTCTATCCAGGATAATACAAGACATGCTAGATCACCATTGTTTTTTTGTGGCTGAGTAGAACTCCATGGTATACATATACCATGTTATATTAATCCACTTGTGTATTGATGGGCACTTGAGTTGTTTCCACATCTTTGTAATTGTGAATTGTGCTGCTATAAACATTCTAGTGCAGATGTCTTTTTTGTAGAATGTCTTTTTATTATTTTGAATAATGAGACATTAAAAACAAATGAAAACCACTTGGTATGATAGCTGATGGAGACTTAGGACAGGATGTATATGAGGGGGTGGATGATGAGAAATTACTTAATAGGTACAATATATGTTACTCCAGTGATAGATACACTAAAAGCCCTGATTTTTCCACTGTGCAATATATCCAGGTAACAAAATCACATTTGTACCCTATAAATTTATACAAATAAAAACAAGTAAACAAATAAAATTTATTGATTTTTTTTTGTCCTAATTTAAGCTTCTCTAAAATTGTAAGGTTATACCTAAACATTTACATTTGGCCAATCAGGCCCTACATATGAACACAAGAAAAGCAAATTAATCACATATACAATGTAAGTCAAAACTCTACTATTTAAGGAAGGAAAGGAGAAACCTAAATTACCTGAAGTGATATTGACAGATTATAAGAAAATTTCTCAATTCTCACTTCCCTTAGAGCCACGAATAGCAGTTAGGTTTTAATTTATTTATTAACTTCTTTTGATTGATAGCAGCTCTGTGAAATGTTGTGTTGAGAAGGATTCTGAAGCTGCATCTTAAATCACTCAGAAAAATATTTGTAACTGTTAGACATGTCTGCAGTGCAAGGAAGGAAGTGAAAGGGGCCATCTTTGTGCCATGTATGCATCAGTCTTGACCTGCATTATGCAGTATGCCTTACATGACACATCAAATTCATGACCAGCGTAAGTCAGGAACTTGTACAACCAAAACCAGTGGCTTATACTTTCTACGGTTGTAAAATCTGTACTGATAATCAATGAGTAGAACTAGACTAAGTCAATAATCTAAAAGGTTCAGTTATGGAGAAGGCAAAATAAAGCCTATGTCTCTAAGTCTATATCACAAATCTAATCTGGAAAAAGAATAGATTTATAGCCAAGAATAATATTCATGTATTGTAACCTGGGAAAATCAAGAAGGGTAACTAAAAACGGGGCTATACAAGAAATATTCATTATGTGAAACAACTTGAATTCTGCCAGTGGGTGTTTCTCAGTCATAGTGCCACTTTTCACATGGTTCTCATACCATACCATTTTTCTTTACTGCCTCTGAGAAGCCATCCCCAGCATCTAGCATTAATAAAATTATTAGAATCACAAAATCTATTTTTGACTTATGACTAACTTTGATTTGCAAACCCCTTAGTCTATTTTTCAAATCTACTTTTTTAAAGATGATAGCAAAAATATGTTGTGAGAGAATGCATTTCTGTCATGATAATTCCAAGAAAGAACTGTTATCTTCAGCTGTAGGTTGGCATAGCTTCAGGACAAAGGCCTATAAACTGGAATAGAAGGGCCAATAAATAACTCTGCCAGAACTACAAAAATTATAGAAGCTAACGCAAAACACAGTGTGCTTCCCTTGTGAGCAAAAAGAAAAGAAAAATTATGATATCTTTCTTAAGTTATACTGTGAAATGTACTGTGACGTGCCTTTTGGACAACAGTGTCTTTATTCTTTTTTCAATCTCAATACCACTATAGTATAAGAATTCTGGTAACTTCTCTCATCAAATCTAAATGATCCTTCTTCATTAACGTCTTCCTGGATCTCCCATTACATTTACTTCCCCTAGAAAACATGCTTTCTTCATTACATGTCTGACTATCCTGCTTCTTACCCTTCAGAGTTTCTTTAAACGATCTTTCTACCCATATTATCAAGGCCTAGTCAACAGGTCATTGCTTAGGAGTGGAAATAATTTCACTCTTGTTAAAAGTATTATGTGGTGTTTTATCCTATCTGCTCTAATCGGTTCGTGGACAATAATGACATTTTCTTTTTTTATTTTTAATTATTATGGATACATAATAGTTGTCTATATTTATAGGATACATGCAATGTCTTAATAATACTCCATTATGTACATGTATTACAATTTCTTTATCCATTTATCCACTGAGGAACACTTAGATTGATTCCAAGTCTTGCTATTGTGAGTAGTGCTATACTAACCGTAGGAGTGCACATATCTTTTTAATATACTGAGTTCCCATCCTTTGGATATATATCAAGCAGTGAGATTGCTGAGTCATAAGGTGGTCAGTCTATTTTCAGTTTTTTGAGGAAGTTTCATACTGTTCTCCATAGTAGTTGTGCTAATTTATATTCCCACCAAGAGTGTAAGAGGGTTCCCTTTTCTCCACATCCTCACCAGCATTCGTTATTGCCTGTCTTTTTAATAAAAGCCATTTTAACTGGGGTAAGATGATATTTCATTGTAGTTTAGATTTGCATTTCTCTAAGGACTAATGTTATTCAGCATTTTTCATATACCTGTTGGCTATTTGTATGTCTTTTTTTGAGAAATGTCTATTCAGGACTTTTGCTCATTTTTTAATCGAATTATTTTATTTTTTCCTATTAAGTTGTTGGAGCTATTAATCCTTTGTCAGATGGGAAGTTTGTGAATATTTTCTCCCATTCTGTGAGTTGTCTCTTCATTCTTCATTTTTTTGATTGTTTCTTTGCTGTGCAGAAGCTTTTTAGCTTGATGTGATCCCATTTGTCCAATTTTGTTTTGGTTGTCTGTGCTTTGGGGGTATTACTCAAGAAGTCCTCTCCCAGACCAATGTCCTGAAGGGTTCCCCCAATGTTTTCTTTTACTAGTTGCATAGTTTGAACTTTTAGACTTAAGCTTTTAATCAATTTTGATTTGAATTTTTCATATGATGAGAGATAAGGTTCTACCTTCATTCTTCTGCGTATGGATACCCAGTTTTCCCAACACCATTTATTAAAGAGACTGTCCTTTCCCCACTGTATGTTCCTGGCAATTTTTGTTGAAGATAAGTTCACCATACATGCGTGGATTTATTTCTGTGTTCTCTATTCTGTTCCATTGGTCTATGGGTCTGTCTTTTTGCCGGCACCATGCTGTTTTGGTTACTACAGCTCTGTAGTGTAATTTGAAGTCAGGTAATGTAATTCCTCTAGTTTTGTTCTTTTTGCTCAGGATGGCTTTGGCTATTCTGAGTCTTTTGTGGTTCTATTTAACTTTTAGAATTTTTTTTTATTTCTGTGAAGAATGTCATTAGTATTTTGATGGCAATTGCATTGAATCTGTAGATTGCATTGGGTAGTATGGACATTTTAACAATATTCATTCTTCTAATCAATGAGCATGGAACATCTTTTCATATTTTTGTATCCTCTTCCATTTCTTTCATTGCCATTTTGTAGTTTTCATTATGGAGCTCTTTCACGTTTTTGGTTAAGTTTATTCCTAGTTACGTTATTTTATTGTATTTGTAGCTATTGTAAATGGGATTACATTCTTGGTTTCTTTTTCAGATTGTTCACTGTTGGCATACAGAAATGCTACTGATTTTTGTATGTTGATTTTGCATCCTGCAACATGACTGAATTTATAAGTTCTAATAAATTTTTTGTGGTGTCTTTAGGTTTTTCTAGATATATGATCATATTGTCTGCAAACAAGAATAATTTGACTTTTTCCTTTCCAATTTGGATGCCCATTATTTCTTTCTCTTGTCTGAATTCTCCAGCTAGAACTTCCAGTATTGTGCTGAGTAACAGTGGTGAAAGTGGGCACCCTTGTCATGGTCTAGATCTTAGAGGAAAGACTTTCAGTTTTGTTTTGGTTTTTTCCATTCAGTATAATACTAGCTGTGGGTCTATTATATATGGCTTTAATCATGTTCAGGTAAGTTCCCCCTATACCGTATTTTGAGAGTTTTTATAATGAAGGGATGTTGAATTTTACCTAATGCTTTTCAGCATCAATTGAAATGATCATTTAGTTTTTGTCTTTCATTCTATTGATATGATTTATCACATTGATTGATTTTCATATGTTAAAATATCCTTGCATCCCTGGGATGAATTACACTCAATGATGATGAATAATCTTTTTAATGTGTTGTTGAATTCAGTTTGCTAGTATTTTCTTGATGATTTTTGCATCTGTGTTTATCAGAGATATTGGTCTGTAGTTTACTTTTTTGTTGTATCTTTCACTGGTATCTGTATCAGGATGATACAGGCCTTGTAGCATGAGTTTAGGAATATTCTCTCCTCCTTGACTTTTTGGAATAGTTTAAGTAGGATTGGTATTAGTTATTCTTTGAATACTTGGTAGCATTCAGCAGTGAAGCTACTGGTTTCTGGGCTTATCTTTGATGGGAAACTTTTTATTACTGCTTCTATCTCATTACTTGTTATTGCTTTATTCGAGTTTTGGATTTCTTCCTGATTCAATCTTGGTAGGCTGTATATGTCTAGGGATTTACCCATTTCTTCTAGGAATTGGATTGGAATATAGTTGCTCATACTAGTCTCTAATGATTCTTTGGATTTCTGTAGTTTCAGTTTGATGTCTCCTTTTTTATCTCTGCTTTTATTAATTTGAGACTTCTCTGTTTTTTGTTAGTTAATCTGGCTAAAGGTGTGTTAGTTTTATCTTTTAAAAACACAACTTTGTGTTTCATGGATCTTTTGTAGTTTTTGTTTCAATTTTACTTATTTCTTCTCTGACCTTTATTAGCTCCTTTCTTCTGGTTTGCTCTTATTTTTATAGTTCTTTGAAAATCATCATTAGGTTGTTTATTTGAAGGTTTTCTACTTTTTTGATGTAGGCCCTTATGCTATAAACTTTCCTGCTTTTTCTGTATCCCATAGGTTTTGATATATTATCTTTTCATTTTCATTTGTTTTGAGAAATTTTTTAATTTGCTTCTTAATTTCTTCATTGATCCATTTTTCATTCAGGAGCATGTAGTTTAATTTTATTGTGTTTGTATAGTTTTCAGTGTTCCTCTTGTTACTGAATTCTAGTTTTATTTAATTGTGGTCAGAGAAAATACCTGATATCATTTCAATTTTTTTGAATTTTTTAAGACTTGTTTTGTGGCCTAACGTAAAGTCGATCCTTGAGAACAATCCATGAGCTAAGGAGAAGAAAATGTATTACACAGCTTTTGGATGTGATGTTCTATAACTATTTACTAGATCTATTTGGATTAAGTCCAAATGGTTTTTTGTTGTTTTTGTTGTTGTTGATTTTTCTGTCTAGATTGTCTGTCCAATGCTGAAAATGGAATGTTGAAGTCTCAAATGATTATTGTATTGGGATCTGTCTCTTTAGCTCTGATAATATTTGCTTCATATATCTGGGTACTCCAGTATGGGGTACATTTATATCATACTTAAAATTGTTACACCCCTTGCTGAATTGATCCCTTTATCATTATATAACGACCTTCTTTGTCTCTTTTTACTGTTTTTGTCTTGAAATCTATTTTATCTGATAGAAAAACAGCTATTTCTGCTATTTCCTTTCTATTTGCATGAAACATCTTTTTCCTCCCCTGCCCACTCTCTTATGTGTTAAAGAAGAACTAAGTAGGAATTATACAATATTGAAATTAGAAAGTACTCAACTTAGAATTAATGAATACATGAAAAAGATATTAAATGCTTAGTAAATGCACATGTTTTTATCATGGTTATTGATGGAACAATCAGGGAAATTTTGTCTAGGCCTGAAAGTATGAATGTGCACTTGCCCACCACATAACCTCAGTCCTGGAAAGTGGAAGAGGAGAAGTAGTCTGGAAACCAGAGTGATGGATTTTCACAAAATTGATTAGAATCAGCACTAAAAACAGACTTATGATGAACTTGTGACTATCTAGATCAAATAAGGGACTTGGGGCTCAACAATCAGACATGCCACATTCCACATTAACCAACAAATTCTGAACGAACAAGCCAATCACTTCTTTTTGTGAAAAGTGGTGGCTTTAGACCTTATAAGCCCCACCCTTAGCTTTGGCTTGAGAAACTCTTCACCAGTTGTTTCCCTTGTATATACCCCCATTCAAGTAAATCTCCACATCTTTACACTGATTTTGAGTTGGTCTTTACCTTAATCATTTTGCCTAAAAGTCTTCATTTTTCTTTCCTCAGTAACAAGCTCTGATCAGAGAACCTCTTCCATGTGGTTGTCAATTTTATAGAAGCTGTGAAATATTTTAAACAATCTTCAGGGTTCTGTTCATATTTCCCTTGCTAACCCATGCGGATCCACTAATACTTGATTTTTATGACCATTGATTGCTGCAATATCACTTCCTTTGATTTTCACTAAAACCACTTATGTTCCTGAGTCTGGAAGAAAACAGCAGGTTTGGGGTAATATTTGTTGCTGTTTAATCTCTTTAATAGAAGTTTTTATTGGATCAAATTAGATATTATATGTGACAGTATTTGAAGAACTGTAAAAGAACGATGCAAATGTGCTACATTATTGTCATTTCAGGTAGGTGTGAAAATTCTACTATCAAATATGAAGAAATGAGAGAAAAGGTGAGTGAGTGATTACTGTGCTTGAATTCTATGGTTTTAATTGCGAGTACTTTGGCTATTTGACAACTGTGGCACTTGTTTTTATGGCTTTTTGCCAATATGACCATAGTCACACCTCTAAATGTAATTTCCATACTAGAACTATGAGATGTCTATTGTCCTTTCCCTAACCCACAATTATATAGCAGATGGTGAGAATGACTGAAAATAAATTTGTTGGATCAATTTTAAAAAGACAAAAACAGTCAACCAGACTGTTGACTACCTTGGCACTGAGCCTTATGGATGTTTGGGAGGAATTGTCACTGCATGAATATGCAAATAATTGAAACTGAACATGCAAGGATGGAGAGGATATTTTGAATCATTAAATGGCTTTTTCAAGCTTCTATTAACATCTTAATAGTGCCACCTGACTTCATTAGAGCAGAAGGACTTTAACATTCCAATTTTTCTTACTTTCTTGATAACATTTTCTTTTAACAGATTGAGCAATGACTAATACATAAATCAACAATTTTCAGAGTTCTAAAGAACCTTAGAGGTCATTTTATCCTACTCTTTATAGAAGACAAAATGAGGCTAAGTAAGATTAAAGATACAAGGTGACTTTTTCACCTCACACAGAACCTTCCATTACAAAGCTCTTTCTAAATTTCTCCTCTTTGCCTAAGTTGAAGAATTTTTATTAGTAAATATTGTCATTGTTATTAGCAATACATGGCTATCGTTTAATTTTCAACATTTACTTCTGGACTTTATTTATCTTGATTAAATAATATAAATAAAATAATAAGATAAAGATAATTAAGAAGATCTGGCGACGGAATTTGTCTGCGGAAATGGCGCCGAGGAGGCTGGCACGGTGGCGGCGGAAGGGAGCTTTGGGGACACCTGACGAAGGGGGTTCTTCGGTCGCATTCAGGAATAAGAATGTGAAACAGAGGATATGGCAGCCTAACAATTCGCAAGCCTTCATGGGGAGCGTTCACGAGGGACAAGGCTTTGCGTTTCGGAGGAAACTGAAGATTCAGCAAAATTACAAGAAATTTCTATGGAGGAAAAAGAAGGCTCAAACTTCGCAAGAATCCCAATTCAAAGATCGATACCCAGATCATCTGAAACATCTCTACTTAGCTGAAGAGGAAAGACTCAGGAAGCAACTAAGAAAAGTTGATCAGCCTTTGTCAGAAGAGCAAACTGACCAGCCTTTACCTGAAGAACAGCATAGCATTGACCAGGCTTTGCCTGAAGATCAGTGTAGGTTTGACCAGCCTCAGCCAGAAAAACAATGTAGCAAAACAGTAAAGTCCTTTAACATTCCAAAGAAAAATAAAAAGAAAACATCAAATCAAAAAGCACAAGAAGAATATGAACAGGTACAAGCTAAGCATGTTGCTAAGAAACAAGAATTTGAGAGGAGAAAACAAGAGAGAGAAGAAGCTCAAAGGCGCTACAGAAAGAAGAAAATGGAAGTGTTCAAAATATTGAGTAAAAAGACTAAAAAGGGCCA
>CAUYRT010000823.1:0-11011 GCA_963574885.1 Lepilemur ruficaudatus
ACTAAAAATATACGTAAAAAATTAGCCGGCCATGGTGGCGCGTGCCTGTAGTCCCAGCTACTTGGGAGGCTGAGGCAGAAGGATCCCTTGAGCCCAGGAGTTTGAGGTTGCTGTGAGCTAGGCTGATGCCATGGCACTCTAGCCCGGGCAACAGAGACTCTGTCTCAAAAAAAAAAAAAAACAAAAAAAAACAGAACTTGCAGTCCCAGTTCTCTCTCCAGCCCAGGGGGGGAGGGGTTGTGGGTGTAGGGGAGGGGTGTCCAAGGACTCCCAAGGGGCCAATGGATGCAATTCAGGGAGTCTGTGAATTTGGGTGGGGAAAATTACATACACCCTTATTTTCACTAAGTGAAATTTAGCATGTCAATTATCCTTAGAGGCCAAAAACCACACATTATCAGCTATACCTGGCCACCGTCACAATAAAATCAGATTTTTTCATATCACATTATAGCTAAAATAATTTTGCTCAGCTCTACTTTAACATTACGAAAGTTAGCTTTGCTGCTAGACCTTGTTTAACGTGTTAATAAAGAAGCGCACGTCACTATACCACACATCTGGAGTTTTTGAAAGTTGTATTTTAAATAACTGGGTTATCTTATCATTTAATATTCTTACTCTTAAGAGGTCCATAGGCTTCCCTGATGAGGGTCAAAGGCACAATAGGACTACTACTCCAAACCTTTTCTGCTAAGCCCGTAATTCCTAAGCAGTCTTCCATTCTTAGTGTATTAAACAAGATTTCTGTTAAAAATTGATTTGTGAATTTAAGTGACACAAGTCACTTGGTTTCTCTACACAAGCCATACATCAATGGTCCAAAAGACAGACCAAACAGCATCAGCCACGTTTCTGAACACAGGATGCAACCTCACAATTCTGAATGTGTGCCTCACTCTCTGGGAGTGGATGTGAACCAGCATTTCACCTTTACTGCAACACAGATTTGGTCCATTTAACTAGTATTTATCAAACATCCACCATGTATAAGAGCTGTGTCCTGGATGCAGACCTTGGAGGTCTGCCTTCAGAGAAGTGCCCTGCCCCGAGGAAGAAACGGACATAGAAAGGATTGCTAGACTGTTCCCAAGGGCTGACTGGCCAGCTAGAGACTGTCTGTTCCAACAGGACAGGGAGAGGCCGTGGCACCTCACTCACCTCTGGATACTCAGCACTCTGCCTGGCATATACAACTAGGAACAAACCACTTGTCCTCCACCAACCCAGAGATCCCTTAACTATATAAACATGAGTCAGGTTTATTCTTTTTGGCGTTAGGCTAAGTCACAAAATGTTTTCTGGGCTCAAGAGTCCTCAGAGTCTAATATCTCATTTACAAGATGACCAAAGATGATTTTTTTTTTAAACAAAAATAAAAATTTTCTGAGTAACCTCATCAGCCAGAACACTAAACAGGGCACCCACCAAGCCCAACCTACAACTGCTGTTGGTCTGGTGGCTGCTAGGTTTGCATTGGTAACTAAGTTATATGGAGTCCCAACAAAATAACTAAGTGGTTTAAGTTTAATTCCACTAAAATCACATCATGGAATTGGAACATTAGGATTACTGACAAATGGGGGGGGGAGAACATGAATCTAGACTTCACAGGCATTTGACTCACCCTTGAGTCACATCCAATACTCACATGCCAAGAGCAATGCCTTTTGACTCATTATCATCAATTAAGTGCTTTTAAAGACCTCACAAGTGGATTTTTCACCAAGCACCCCTTACTGAAAACTAAAAACTTAGAAGATCCCAATCTAGCCAGCTCCCTTTATTTTTTGAGTGTGGATAGGACAGCAAGAGTGGCATGTTTCACCCCAAAAGAAGTAATGGGAGAGAATACAGTTAAGAATCAGAGTTCTTTTACAGAACACTTTTGTAAGGAATCAAGATCTGACATACATGCACACACATATACACATCCCTCTTAGTATTTCTTTCTAGTTTCTTTACCCTGAAGCTTTCTCATCTTCAAGAATGACAGAATTAAAATATTAACAGCTGTTTGATCTTTCCCTCTTAAGTACCTTCTATTCTGCTCTACACACACACCCCTTTATCCTCAATCTTTTTATTTTCCCTTTGCACAACTAAATTACTTAGATGCCACTTCCACACCTTGCCAACTTAGAACCCGCCAGTTTCTTCTCCTCCCTCCCATATTGCCCATCAGTGAGTTCTCTCCCCCTCTCTGGCCTGTGTCAGCCCAAAATATTACAGTTCTCTCAATTTTTCTTCATACAATTAATTAAGTGATGGTCTTTCCCCACTTTCACAACCAAACAGAAGCAGCCCATTGTGTGAGCAAGCATTTCAGGAGGCAACAGCTGAATTCAGGTGAAGGTTTAGGGGCTGAAGAAAGTGCCAGAATCTTTGGGCCCCATGCTGAGATCACCGTTCTTTAAGCCTAGAACACATGCACAATAAATACAGGTGAGTGTTCACATGACACACCAGGGACGCTTCCCAGACTCACCTCTTACCAGCTGGGCAACGCTGATACACTCACCCACTGTTTCTCCTCAAGCCTCACTCTCTTCACCACTAAATTCAGTATGCTAGAACCTTCATTAGCCATTCAGCCTAAAGCTGTCAGGGCAATTACTCAACAAAACCTTAGCTATCTTATACTTCATCATCCAAGCATCATCTCATCTCAGATTCTCCCCAGCAGTCTCCCTTCCCTCCATTCTGCCTAAAAAACGCGGGAAATAAAAATGCTTTCTTTTCTCCAGGTCACTTCTGGCCACCCAAATACACTGGACATCGCTCAACAACCCTACAGTGTTTCACAGCTACTCCCTTAATAGTAAAAAGCCCGAAGAGCGGTGCATTGTCCTTCCCTTTATGGATAGGGAAGACGAGGCTCAAAAAGGTTGAGAGATAAACCCAACGTCACATGCGGAGCCAACCAGGAAAAGCAAGACTCAAACCCAGTTGTGGCTTCAAATCCTCAGTCTTTTTATTAAATCTTGTGCCTTCGGAGACCCTTTAAATTGAGGAAGAAAATGCAAAATGAGTATTCAGAGTTCAGAAAGAGAAAGCCAATGTTAGAAATGGTAACAGAAAAGGCAGCTCCATCCAATTCGCGGAAAACAGTGATAAAGCAGGGTACGGGTGAGACACTCCAAGTGGGACGTACTGGAAGTGCAGAGTCAAGTCTGCAGCAGTCACAGGTTCAAAAGCCCCCAGAAAAAGAACAGGCAATTCTATTCCCCCTCCTACCCCCCGCCCATGTTAGAGGCACCTAGAGGAAAGCCTACGAAATATCCCTCCCCTTCAAAATTCTTGCACCCAGTTCCGACTTCCCCGGCCCTCTCTGTTCTGGCCAGTTCTGTCTTCTGAGTCTCCCCGATTCGGGGTGTAATAATTCCCGCGCCCAGGCCCATCTCCCCACCCCCAATAATAATAATCGTTTCCTTTTCCCGTGCCCCCGTTTCTTTCCGGGGGATCCGTCTCCTACGCAGACGCCTAAGAATTCTGCAAGCGCTGCGCGGCCGCGGTCCTTCCCCAGCCCGAGCTCCCCACGAGGGGAAACCCCCGCCCCCAAAAGGGAAATTTACCCGCCTGCGAGAACAGGAAAAGGTCGCGCGGGCAGCCCCGCGTGGCGCACGCCCCCCACCCGGGCCCACCGCGCGAGTCACGCCTCGCTCCACGCCGGCCCCTGCACCCCCCGCCCCGGGGCTCGGAGGGGTCCGCCCGCGACGGGCAACCTCAAGGGGAACCCCCGGCGGGGGTACGGAGGCTGCGAGCCCGCGTGGGGCGCGGGTGGGCGGTCCGGGCCCGGAAGGGCGGCGCGGCCGGCGGGCACCCGGAGTGGCCCCTCGGGGCCCCGAGCTGCGGCCAGGACCGAGCGCGATGCGGGCAGGCGAGCGGCCTCCGCCCGGCCGCCGGTGCACGCGGCCCCGCAGCGCGCTCGGCGCGGCAGCCCGGAGCCGCCCGCATTGTTCGGCCCGCGGCGCGCGCCCCGCCCGGTCTCAGCCCCAGCCCGCCGGGCAGCGAGGGCGGCCGCTCAGGTGGCGGCCGGCGCCCTCACCTTTGGCGCCGAGCATGAAGTCGAGCGTGCTGTGCCGTGCTGCTGCCATAGTGAGGCGAGGCCCTGTGCCATGCCTGGGGGAGGCGACCGCGGGAGACTGGGGGGCCGCGCGGCGTGTCAGGCTGCGGCCGGCGGGGAGTGCGCTGCGCCGGGGGAGGCCAAGCCTAGGAGGTGGGAGGGGCCGCCGGGAGCGACCCGGGGCGCAGGGGCGGGGCCGGGCCCGCCTCCGGGAGGGAGGAAGCAGGGACGCCTCCAGCCCCGAACTTGGAGCGCCGGGTGTGAGGCCTCGCTAATGGTGGAAACGTGGGCGCCGTGCTCCCCGGCGTGCGTCACCAATGGCCGCGCCCTGCGCCGAGGCTCGGGCGGACGCTCCCGCCATCCGTTAGGTCACCTTAGATTTAAACAGCGCAGCAGGACTTCCGGGGGGCCCACCCCATGCACTTCCCATATACCTCTCCCCAAGCCAAGGCCCCTCTAATTTCCTGACCAAGCCAAGAAAATAAAAACCGGGATCCACCCTGTATAGTCTAAAAGTACTGCCTTTTTCTTAAGAACGCTACCTTTAAACCCACTCGGATTATTCTTGCCATTATTTTTAGCAAGGGTCTGCTTTGCATTTGAGGACTGACTAGAAAGCTCCTGGACATTTAAGTTATCTACGTTTTCACGCAAAATTGGAACGGGGGAGAAGTGAGTAAGAGGATACCGTTGTTGTTAGCGTTGAATTGGGAAACTGCAGATTCCGGAGTTGCTCCTCTGGCAGGACTCCTCCATCGCTGGTGCCTCTGTTCCTGGCAATGGACCTTTGCGCGGCGGGCTCATTGTTGACGCTGGGGTTATGGCTGGTGTTCAACAAGATGATGGCAAAGGAGAGATCGTAAATGTCAGTGGACTAAAATTCTCCTTTATTACACTGACAATATCCCTGGGCAAATGCTTCCAGCATCCTGTCAGGCTTTTGTGCCTCTCATGGCCACAGGAATTGCTGTGATGGCTAGACAAAATTTAAATCAATGAACCCATGTGCCTCCACAAAGGCACAGAGAACCTGGGTATTAAACCCATCTCTCCCCACAGCAATGGCTGTTTTGCCGAGTCCTTCACCTTTGTACAAGAACTGGGCAATGTCTTCACAAGTGTTCGACAAGGGTCTGTTGAAGAACAGATCTTTCTCTGTTAAGAACTGGATCCCTTTTTAGCACCCACATTAATTTTTGCCTACCCACAGCCACTTGCTTGTTGCTCTGTGTGTCTTCCTTTCTTCTGTGGATCCAGGTTCTCATTCTCATCCTTTAGTCTATGTCAGTCTGCCACTCCTCTTTCTTCCTGGGATATTCTCCAGTTCTTACCATTCCCCTGGAGTCAGGTCCCTGGGAATAGAGTTGTCCTGGTCCTGCACGTTGCAGGGGGGTAGGACTCCACAGACCTGAGGTGTGTCTCTTCCCGCTCAGCACCAGGGTGAACCACACAGGCATTTAACCTGTACATGGAGCCTCATACTCAAAAGGGCCCTGCGCTTAGTTTAAGTCTCTGTTGTCGCCATCCTGAAATTCTCAAAAATTTTTAAATAAGGGGCCATGTGTTTTTATGTTGCTCTGGGCTTGTGAATTATGTAGCTGGTCATGCTCAGCAGTTTGTGTCCAGCAGTGCAGGTGGCCCTTGGGCTCAGGCTGTTGCTTCGGCTTAGGCTTGAAACCCCATCCCCAGATAAAAAAAACCTCAAGATGCTTTGCCATTAACTAATCAGATAGGCCTAACAAAAGTGAAGTTTAACAAAAATGCTCCATGATGTTAGCAGAGCATCAGAGATAAATGGGCTTCAATATAGAACCAACATTGTTGGGGTAACGTTAGGAGTTATTGCAAAGATGTTCCCAGTGTATGTCCTACTTACCATTAATGCAATCCTGGCAAGACTGTTAAAGGTAGGACATGGACAGAAACCAAAGGATCAAAGCCTCTTTAAACACCTCCAACCGGCCTATGAGTACCTATTTGGATTCTGGAACATATTTTCATTGCCTCAGTTTTTTTGTTTTGTTTTGTTTTGTTTTTTTGAGACAGAGTGTCACTTTGTTGCCCACAGGCTAGAGTGCCATGGCGTCAGCCTAGCTCACAGTAACCTCAAACTCCTGGGACTGAAGCAATCCTCCTGCCTCAGCCTCTCAAGTAGCTGGGACTACAGGCACGTGCCACCATGCCTGGCTAATTTTTTCTATATATTTTTAGTTGTCCAGTTAATTTCTTTCTATCTTTAGTATAGATGGGGTCTCACTCTTGCTCAGGCTGGCTTCAAACTCCTGACCTTGAGCAAGCCGCCTGCCTTGGCCTCCCAGAGTGCTAGGATTACAGGCGTGAGCCACTGCGCCCAGCCGCCTGAGTTTTATAATCTAGGCCCCTGGCTTCAAGGCCTGTTTCAGGACTAATAATCATTTTGTTTGTGGTAATTGATTATGTTATAGTCAACCAGTATATTCTGTGCCAAGTCTTAAATGTTACTGCGCAGCTGTTGCCACATCAGAGAATTCAGCAACTCATCCTCCAACAAAAGACACAGGAGAAATGAGACTTACCCTAGTCCAACTACAGTCTGCATTCTTGAAACAACCTCCTGACCAACAAAATCTTGCCAGTGGTGAAAATGTGGATATTATGGATTCATACCTCTGGCCTGACCCCGAGTGCTCTTAGCCAAAAGGGAGGAAGAGAAAGAGAACAGCAGGCCCTGCTTTTGCAGAGCTCACCACTCACTCACCCACTCTGTGACCAGGATAGGATAAGATCAAAACAAGACCACTCCGTAATTATGCCTGAACACGGACAAAACATGAACCCTGTCCACACCACAAATGTGACCGAACATCCCTCAATCCTGGCTAATACGACTGACTACTGCTTCTTTACCAGCCACAGCTGTAGCCTGGCTCTAATTTTCCCTGCTTTTAGAGAACATTTGCTAAAACACCCAGTCACAGAATTACCTTGGCAGCGTTCAATCCACAGCAACACCCAGCATCCTTATCTGCGCCCCAAAACCTCCTGACACAGGTGCAAATCTTCTAAGTCATCCTTTCTCGAACCTTCTTGTTGAGATCCACCCCTACTCCTTTCCCATGGTGTCTGTTCTCCCTGCAATGAGAAGAAAACTCTGGTTGTTCAGCTCCAGCGTGTTCCTGGGAGTGTGTGGCTGGAGCGCAGTGATAACATAGACAATAAGATGAAGTCAGAGCTTAGAGTGAAAGCTGTGGTGACCCACTTAGCAAAACGCTACTTTGTGTTCAGTATTACCCTTTTCCAAAACTCACTTTCAAATGAGTGAGACTGGCAACACTGTTAAAGGTAGGACAGCAACAGGAACCAAAGGATCAAAGCCTCTTTAAACACCACCAACCGGGCTACAAGTACCTATTTGGATTCTGAAACATAGTCTCATTGCCTGAGTTTCATAATCTAGGCCCCTGGCTTCAAGGCCACTTGCTTATTAACAGTCATGCCAAGCTGGGCATCAGCAACAGAGCATTTATAAACTAAAAGAAAGAGCCACACCGCCCTGCACAGCTAGCAACAGTAACTACCTACTAATCAAGAGCAGAAAAGAGCCCTCTGTTAAAGAAGAGAAGGTGGTGGTGATGGCAGCGGAGGGGAAGCTGGGTGCCGACTGGAAACATCCACAAGCTGTCAGAACCACCCTGAGGCCACCCATTATGCTGCTGTCCCAAACTTTCCTTTGGGGGCACCTGATGGGGGCTGGCAGTCCTTAGCAGCTGCCCTGGCCATCAAAGCCAGTAGCCTTTTGTTTTACTGTTTTGCTTTTTGCTTTTTCAGCGGTTCACTGGGGACCCTTGGAGACATTTCACCTCCCTGCCCCCTGTGTGCAGCTGTGATGAAATCACTTCCTCCCTTAAAAACTTGGCATTAACTATTAGGGTTAGAATGGCTGACAAAAATCTGGATCACTCCCCCGCCATTTTTTCAGATGAATGTGGGACTCGCCCAGCTATTTAAACACCATTGAAAATTCTGATTAAAAAGAGTGTCAAGTGAGAGGGGCTAGGGATCTTTGACACAGCGAATCTCAATTTCAGTTGCACGCTGTAATCACCTGGGGAGCTTCAAAACATACTGCGGAGCCCTGGGCCCACCCCTCGCGTCTGATGGAATTGGCCCAGGTGCAGCCTGTCATTGGGATTGTTAAAAAAGTAAATACATAAAAACCCAGGAGATTCCAATGTAAAGACAAGCACACCACTGCCAAATCCCAAAGCGGTGTGTATCAACAGATACCACTCCATGCGACATCCACAAGGATGGCTCTACGTAAATAAATAAACAAATTTTAAAAACCAGAAAATAACAAGTGCCAGTGAGGATGTGGAGAAATTGGAACCCTCATACATTGCTGATGGGGCTGTAAAACGGTGCAGCTGCTGTGGAAACCAGTTTGGCAGCTCCTCAAAAGGTTAAACAGAATTACCGTGTGATCCAGCAATTCCACTCTTGGGTAGATGCAAAAGTATTGAAAACAGGTGTTCGTACAAAAACATGAATATTTACAGCAGTGTTATTATTCAATCATTCACAAGAGCCAAAAGGTGGAGACAACCCAAATGTCTATCAGTAGATGAATGAACAAACAAAATGTGGTCTAACCATAAATGGAATATTATTCGGCCATAAAAAGGAATGAAGTCCTGACCCAGGCTACAGCACACATGAACCTCAAACACATTATGCCAAGCGAAAGAAGCCAGTCACGAAAGACCACCTATTGTATGATTCCATGTATATGAAATGTCCAGAATAGAGACATTAGACATAGAGACTTAGAGATGGAAAAGGGAGGGGGAGGAATGGGAGTGACTGCTTTATGGATACGGGCTTCCTTTTGGGATAATAATAACGTTTTGGAACTACATAGAGGTAATGATTGCACAACATTGTAAATGTGTTAAATGCCACTGAATTGTTGGCTTTTAAAATGGCTAATTGTATATTGTGTGAATTTTACCTCAAATAAAAAAAAAAAAAAAGCTTGTAGCCGCACCAAGTTTATAAGGTAAAGCTGTATAGAAATTTTTTATAAGGAAACGTCATCATCTGAAGCCAATTTTCAAGTAAACACTTGATGGAAGGGAGTTGAAGTGAGGTGTCAGCAAAAAAGCAAAAATGAAGTCTGCTGGGAAGACAGCTTCCTGGTTGTAGTTTTCCCAGAGATGGAGTAGGGGAGGGACACACACACACACACACACACACACACACACACAGAGCCTTGCTCTGTGGGTTTTCCTCTGTCTTGGCCACAAGACCACCCTTACCTTCAAGTCTTGCCTCACATTAACTATAAAGTTTCTTAAATATTTTAGGGTCCAAGAGGACAGACTTCTCACCCATCACCAGTGCAGCCGATGCAATGCCCTGGGGTAAACATTTTTCTTGGGCCACTAGGGAGGTGGGGTCAGCTCCCTTAACACTTACCTGCTTTGATGGCATCTTCAGCTTCAAATGCTAAATTATTTAATCCTTACAATAACCCTAAGAGGTCGGTGCCATTATCTCTATTTAACAAACAGGTTAACTGAGGCACAAAGAGGTTCGGTAGGTAGAAAGTGGGAGAGCCAGGACTAGAACCCAAGCAGGTGGCTCCAGAGTCAGGCTCCTCACCCCCTCACTGTGCTGCCCTTGATTGCCCTGCCTCAATTGTCCCAAAGTATCCCCACTTTTCTTACAATTTTCACACTGTAGGTGTGTGTCTGCTTGCCCCCCACCAGTGGGCACGCCCTCCTCGTCAGGGTGTGTGTGGCGGAAGGAGGTACCTTGCCTCCCTACTCTCTGAAGCTATTGCCTAACTCCACCAAACACTTTCAGGAGTGAAATTCCTACCCTACCTCTTACTAGCTGTGTGACAGTGGACAGGTTCATCAACCTCTCTGTGCCTCCTTCCCTCTGTCTAAAATGGAGCTAGTAACAGTAGACACTTCATAGAGTTGTTGTGAGGATGATATGAATAAATACATGACAAACTCTGGGGGCACTATCTGAAAGTAAATATTCAATAAATAGTAAGTAGCTATGAGGAAGGGGACATTAGTATTATTATTAAGGTCCCAAGCTCCTTGAGGACTCCAATTTTCCCCTGTGTTCCCAGTGCTTAGCACGGTGCCTGGCACACAATAGGTCCTCAATATCTGCATCTTTAGCAATGAACTAAGGAAGAGAACATCATATTTGATACCCCCAAAGGAACCCAAACAGAGACCAAGTTCTCCAGAGTCAGGTGTTGGGGGGCGAGGAGGTGAGGACGACAGCCAACCCATGTTCCCAACAGAGTGACTTCCTACACTCCATTCCCTGTCGTCATTGACTCATGTAACTGATCACCAAGGCTGCTGAGCAGTCCACAGCCTATTCACAAGCCCCTTAAGAGTTAATTGGTAGAACCTTCTAGATGATTAAGAAAAGTCAACGACAAAATTAGTTTCCTTGAGACACTTCAAGCTAGTCCATGAGTGCCAGTCATAACCCTCATTTGTATCTCCAGTGACCCATTTAGAATTAGCATATAGAACACAAAAGGATGAGAAGTCAGCTCTTGCCTTTACCTGTGGCCACTCCTCACCCCTGCGCACTCATGGATCCCTGAAATATGTCTGTACACCCCGGAGGAATCCAGCTTGAGAAAGCTTTGAAGCTGTGTTGGGGTCAACACACCACTCAACCCTGAGGAGAAGACACAACTCGGGGAGAAAATAAAGCCGGCCTTTTTTTTTTCTGGAGACAGAGTCTCACTCTGTTGCTCGGGCTAGAGAGCCATGGCGTCAGCCTAGCTCACAGCAACCTCAAACTCCTAGGCTCAAGTGATCCTCCTGCCTCAGCCTCCCAAGTAGCTGGGACTACAGGCATGCGCCACCATGCCTGGCTAATTTTTCTATTTTTAGTAGAAACGGGGGTCTCACTCTTGCTGAG
>CAUYRT010000826.1:0-42189 GCA_963574885.1 Lepilemur ruficaudatus
AGCTTCTGCACAGCTAAAGAAACTATCACTAGAGCAAATAGACTACCCACAGAATGGGAGAAAATATTTGCTCTTTACACCTCCGACAAAGGTCTGATAACAAGAATCTAGCTAGAACTCAAAAGAATTAACAAGAAAAAATCAAAAAACCCCATTTGTAAATGGGCAAAGGAGATGAACAGAAACTTTTCCAAAGAAGACAGAATAATGGCCAAAAAACATATAAAAAAATGTTCAGCATCTTTAATCATTAGAGAAATGCAAATGAAAACCACAATGAGATACCACCTAACCCCAGTGAGACTGGCCTCTATCAAAAAATCCCAAAACAACAAATGCTGGCGAGGATGTGGAGAGACAGGAACACTCTTACACTGCTGGTGGGACTGCAAATTGGTACAACCTTTGTGGAAAAGCATTTGGAGGTTCCTCAAAGAGCTAAAAATAGAATTACCATTTGATCCAGCAATAGCATTATTAGGCATCTACCCAAAAGAGCATAAGACATTCTATTATAAAGACATCTGCATCCGAATGTTTATGGCAGCAGAATTCACTATTGCTAGGTTGTGGAAACAACCCAAGTGCCCATCAATTCATGAGTGGATTATTAAAATTTGGCATATGTTTACAATGGAATATGCATTTCATGTCTGAAATGTGTTTGGGGATGGGTATTAGGGGTCTCAATAAGGAGTAGGAAATCCTCTAAAACTGATTTATGTGAATAGCTGTACAACTTGGTAAATTTACTAATAACCATGTAATTGTACACTTAAAATGGAGTAAAGACATGAAATGTAAATTACACTTCAATAAAGAAAAAAACCCTAAATATGCCTTTCTAAAACACTTGAGAGATCTTGAAAATCATTTATTCTCTTAAGTGTTCTTTGAAAAATTATTGACTTATTAATTGGCATAGCAAATCCTTTTTCTTAATTGGTTATTTGATAAAATAAACATAACAAAATTTACCATGTTAACCATTTTTAGGTGTACGGTTCAGTGGTGTTAAATACATTCATAATGTTGTGTAACCATCACTACCATCCATGTCCAGAACTCTTTCATCTTATAAAACTGAAACTCTACCCATTAAGCAATAACTCCCCATTCCCCCCACCTTCAGCCCATGACAACTGCCATGCTACTTTCTATGTTTATGATTTTGACTACTCTAATGACTTTACGTAAGTGGAATTGTGGAGTATTTTTGTGATTAGCTTATTTAACTTAGCATAAATGCCCTCATTCATGTTGCATGTGTGAAAATTTCCTTCCTTCTAAAGGCTGAATAATATTCCATTGTATTTACATACCACATTTTGCTTATCCATTCATCTGTTGATGGACATGGTTTAGCTATTGCAAATAATGCTGCTATGAACATGAGTGCATACATATCTCTTCCAGACCCTGATCTCAATTCTTTTGGATATATACCCAGAAGTAGAATTGCTGGATCATATGGTAATTCTATTTTCAATCTTTTAGGGAACTACTATATGGTTTTCCACAGTGTCTATATCATATTACATTCTCACCAACAGTGCACAAGAGTTCTAATTTCTTTACATATATACCAATATTTGTTATTTTTGTTTTCTTGATAGTAACCACCTAAAGGGTGTGAGGTGTTAACTCATCATAATTTTGATTTACATTTATCTAATGATATGTGATGTTGAGCAACTTTTTATGTACTTATTGGCCATTTGTATGTCTTTTTTTTTTTGGAGACAGAGTCTCATTCTGTTGCCCTGGCTAGAGTGCCATAGTGTCAGCCTAGCTCACAGCCACCTCAAATTCCTGGGCTTAAGTGATCCTCCTGCCTCAGCCTCCCGAGTAGCTAGGACTACAGGCATGTGCCACTATGCCCGGCTAATTTTTTCTATATATATTTTTAGTTGGCCAATTAATTTCTTTCTATTTTTAGTAGAGATGGGGTCTCACTCTTGCTCAGGCTGGTCTTGAACCCTAACCTTGAGCGATCTGCCCTCCTCAGCCTCCCAGAGTGCTAGGATTACAGGCGTGAGCCACTATGCCCAGCCTGTATGTCTTATTTGGAGAAATGTCTATTCAAATCTTTTGCCCATTTTAGAATCAGGTTGTTTTATTTTTTTGTTGTTGAGTTTTAGGAGTTCTCTATAATTGTCTCTATCAGATATAGGATTTGCAAATGTTTTCTCCCATTCTGTCAATTGTACTGTACTCCGTTGTTGGTGTCTTTTAATACACAAATTTTTAAAATTTTCGTGAAGTCCTATTTGTCTATTTTGTCTTTTATTGTCTGTGCCTTTGTTGTCATATCCAAGAAATCACTGCCTAACCCAATGTCATGAAGCTTTTGCTCTATTTTCTTATAAGAGTTTTGTAGTTTTAGGTCTTACATCAATTTTGTAAGGTCTTTAATCAATTTTGAGTTAATGTTTGTCTTAAGTGTGGGTCTAACCTCATTATTTTGCATGTAGATATCCAGTTTTTCTAGCACCATTTGTTGAAAAGACTGTCCTTTCCCATTGAATAGATGTTGCACCCTTGTCAAAAACATTTGACCACATATGTGAGGATTTATTTCTGGGATCTTTATTCTATTCCATTGGTTTATATGTCTGTCTTTATGCCAGTACCACCTTTTTTTTTTTTTTTAGACAGAGTCTCACTCTGTTGCCTGGGCTAGAGTGCTGTGGCGTCAGCCTAACGTCAGCCTAGCTTAGAGCAACCTCAAACTCCTGAGCTCAAGCGATCCTCCTGCCTTCAGCCTCCCAAGTAGCTGGGACTGTAGGCATGAGCCACCATGCCTGGCTAATTTTTCCTATATATTTGTTTTTAGTTGGCCAATTAATTTCTGTTTTTAGTAGGACTGGGGTCTCATTCTTGCCTAGGCTGGTTTCAAACTCCTGACCTGATCAGGGCGATCCACCCACCTTGGCCTCCCAGAGTGCTAGGATTACAGGCATGAGCCACCTGCCCAGCCCACACTGTTTTGATTACTGCAGATTTGTAGTAAGTTTTGAAATCAGGAAGTATGAGTCCTCTAGCTTTGTTCTTCTTTTTCAAGATTGTTTTGGCTATTCAGGGTCCCTTGAGATTCCATATGTGTTTTAGGATAGGTTTTTCTATGTCTGTTAAAAATATCTTTGGGATTTTGATAGCATTTGCATTGAATCTGTATATTGCTTTGGATAGTATTGCCAGAAGACTTAACAATACTAAGTCTTTCAATCCATGAACAGAGGATATGTTTCCATTTATTTATGTCTTCTTTAATTTTTTTCAGCAATGTTTTATAGTTTTCATTGTACAATTCTTTCACATTTTTGGCTAATTTCTAAATATTTTATTCTTCTTGGTGCTATTGTAAACAAAACTGTTTTTGTAATTTCCTTTTCAGATTGTTTATCATTAGTGTATAGAAATGCAACTGATGTTTGTGTGTTGACTTTGTATCCTGTTATTTTGGTGAATTTATTTATTAGTTCTAATAATTTTTTGTGGAATCTTTAGGGTTTTCTACATTCAAGATTATGTCTTCTCCAAACAGAGATAATTTTAGCTCTTCTTTTTCTATCTGGATGCCTTTTATTTATTTTTCTTGCCTAACTGCTCTGGCTAGAACTTCCAGTACTATGTTGAATACAAGTGGTAAAAACAGGCATCCTTGCCTTCTTCCTGATCTTAGAGTAAAAGCTTTCGGTCTTTTTTCATTCAGTATGATGTTTGCTGCAGGTTTTTCATATATGGCTTTTATTATACTGAGGTAGCTTCCTTCTATTACTAATTTGTTGAGCGTTTTTATTATATCATGAAAGGGTGTTAAATTTTCTCAAACTCTCTGCATCAGTAAGATTATCATGCAGTTTTTTTCATTCATTCTGTTAATGTGATGTATTACATTGCCCCATTTTGTATTTTGAACCATCTTTGCATTCCAGAAATAAATCCCATTTGGACATAGTGAATAATCCTGTTAATATGCTGCTGAATTTGGCTTGTTGCTAGTATTTTGTTGAGAATTTTTGCATCAATGTTCATCAGGGATAATATTCTGTAGTTTTGTTTTTTGGATTTTTTTTTCCTTGTAGTATCTTTGTCTGGCTTTGGTATCAGGGTAATGCTGGCATCCTAGAATGAGTTAGGAAGTATTCTATCCTGTTCAGTTTTTGTTTAACAGTTTGAGAAGGATTGGTGTTAGTTCTTTTTTAAACATTTGGTTGAATTCACCAGTAAAGCCATCAGGTTTAGGGGTTTTCTTTGTTGGGAGATTTTTGAATACTGATTTAATCTCTTTACTAGTTATGGTGTACTTAGACTTTCTATTTCTTCATTATTTAGTCTTGGTAGGTTTTTTGCTTCTAGGAATTTGGGCATTTCATCTAGGTTATCAAGTGTCTTGGTGTGTAATTGTTCATAGCACTCTCTCATAATTCTTTTTATTTCCTCAGAATTGATAGTAATATCCCCACTTTCATTTCTGATTTTAGTAATTTGAGTTTTCTCTCTTTTTTTATTAGTTCATATAACTAAATATTTGTAAATTTTGTTGATCTTTTCAAAGAACCAACTCTTGGTTTCACTGATTTTCTCTATTTTTTTTTTCCATTCTCTATTTCCTTGATCCCTGTTCTAATCTTTGTTATTTCCTTCCTTGTACTAGCTTTGGGCTTAGTTTTTGTTGTTTTACTGCTTCCTTAAATTGTAAAGTTAGGCTGTTAATTTGAAATCTTTCTTATTTTTTTAATGTGCTATAAATTTTTCCTTTAGCAGTGCTTTTTCTGCATCCCATAAGTTTTAGTAAGTTGTGTTTTCATTTTCATTCATCTCCAAGTATTTTCTAACTTCCCTTTGATTTCTTCTTTGATCCATTGGCTGTTTAAGATTTTCCTGTTTAATTTCCACAAATGTGCAATGTTTCCAGTTTTACTTCTGTTATTAATTTCTGACTTCATTCCATTGTGGTTTGAAGGAGATACTTTGTATGATAGCTATCTCCTTAAATCTATTGAGACTTAATTTGTGGCCTAACATTAACCTATCCTAGAAAATATTCCGTGTGTACTTGAGAAAAATGTATATGCTACTGTTGTTGGCTAGAGTGTTCTGTATATGTCTGTTAGATCTAGCTGGCTTATTGAATTACTTAAGTCCCATGTTTTCTTACTTATCTTCTGTCTAGTTGTTCCCTCATTTATTTTTTTAAAAATTCTTTTCAAGCACATTCATGTCCATAAGCTTATTTCCATCTGAAAAATAGTCTGTGTTGTGGGAAGGATGTTTTTGTTCCATTTTTACAGATTCAGACACCGAGGACCAGAAATATCAATAAATTTGCTTAGGTTCATACCACTAGTTATGGCCAAGCTAAGCTAAATTCAGTCTTCTAAATCCTGGACTTGTGATCTTTTTGTTACATTTTGTTGGCTGCCTATTATTTTTTCCCTCTTATTCATTTGCCTGAATATTTCTTCTTCTCAACTCATTTTAACTTTGGTCCACATTTTCTTCACCGTCTAAGTCCTCTCTCTCCTTCCCCGCCCACGCATGTGCTCTCTGAAGCTGCCATGCCTGTCTCTGGTCCCCTCAACATCACTCCTCCCTGAATCAACAAGAGTCACAGTCATGTCCTGAGAGTCTCTCTTCTCCTCTTCATGCACTTTGTCCCACATTCTTTTTTTCCCCCCATAATCTTTTGAGCCAAGGCCCTCTTCCTATGGGAAAGGAAGAGACTCTGAACGTGAGGGAGAACAGCAAACCTGAGATGCTCAAAGCTGAGGCTCAGCCAAGATTCCCTTCTCCCCTAGAGCATCCCTATTGAGCTCTAAATACTGGGGATTTTTTAAAGAATAAGAAGGTTAATGTTATGTTGCCTTGATTTTTTTTAAATCACAAAATGTTAGAGCTAGAACATACTAGAAATATGATCTTATCTATCCTTCTCATTACAGATGAAGGAACCAGGGCACAAAGAGTTGTCTGAAACTCAACTCCCATCCAAGGGTCCAAGATTTGGGCATTGAGCATCATAAAATACTGTAATAAAAGTATCATTTCAGTTGTAAAAAAGTTGGGACTCCTTGGTTTAATTTGTTTTTATGACCTTTACCAAATCCTTGCTTGCCTCAATTACTGGGATGTCATTAGACAAAACGAAGAACCAGGAAACATGATAACTTGAAAGTTATCTTTGTCTCTTTCTGAACTAGGTAGTAGCTCCACACCAAGTTTTCTGTACATCTCTGAAATGTCATCTGAGAGTTATTTATTTAATCATTCATTTATTCATGTAACCAATATTGGTCAAGTCAAGCAATCTCATATGTCAGGTATTTTGCTAGATCCTGGGGATATAGAAATGAACATTATAATCCTGGCCTTACAAAGTTCACCATCTGCTGGAAGCATGGGACATGCCAGCAGGCACCATAATGCAGCATAAGGTAGGCTTGGGGTTCAGGGGAGCACCTAGGGCAGACACCCAAGCTAGATCTGGTAAGTGGGCTTGTAGGGGAGGTAGTCAGGAAAGATTTACACAAGAAAGCGACTGACTTCAGGGTGAAATTTGAAAGGATGACTAGAAATTAGCCACTCTTTCATTTAGTCAATGAATATTTAATGAGTACCCTATGCACCAAGCACGATGATAAGGCATTCTAAGTACAGAGTTGATGCAAGCATGAAAAGTCCCTGCTCTGGTTTGAATGTGTCCCCCAAAGTTCATGTGTTGGAGAATGAATCCCCAATGCAACAGTGTTGAGAGGAGTGACCTTTAAGGGGTGATTAGGTCACGAGGGCAGAGTCCTCATAAGTGGATTCATGCCATCATGGCGGGAGTGGGTTTGTTATCTTGAGAGTGAGTTTGCTATAAAAGTGAGTTTGGCTGCCTCTCTTGCACACGTGCACACACACGCACACGTGCTCTCTTGCTCTTCAGACTTCCGCCGTGGGTTGATGCAGCGTGAAGACCCTTGTCAGATATAGATCCCTCAACCTTGGACTTCCCATCCTCCAGAACTGTAAGAAATAAATTTATTTTCCTTATAAATTAGTCAATCTGTGGCATTCTGTTACAGCAGCACAAAACACACTCCGAGGCAGTCGTGACTCACTGGCCCTTAAGGGTTAGTTAGAAACCAGACAATAAATAGGCAAACAAATATTTACAAAGTGTGAAGTGCCAGGAAGAAACAGAAGTGTGCTGAGATAGAGAACAAGGAGGGGGCCTGTTGGAATGATGAAGAAGGAGATGCTAAGGAGATGATGTTCGATAGGATCTGAAAGATAAGAAGTGATTAACCTTATTTGAAAAGCCAGACAGGGAGACGTTGATGTGCAAACGGCACTGGAGCGGAAAACTGCTAAGGCTGTTTTAGAAACTGTGAGAGGCCTGAGAGTCTGGGGCAAAGTGAATAAGGGAAGGAGAGAGGTGGTGACACACTGCTGGGGAGGAAAGCAAGGATCAGCACATTCAGGGCGTGGTGAGCCTGGCCGAAATGGATGGCAAGGACTTTCCAAGCAGAGGAAGAGGCCATGGAAAGGCCTAGAGGTGTGAGAACAGTTGGCGGCTGCAGGAGCTGGTGTGGGAGAATGGAGGCCTATAGCGCGGCGGTGTGCAGTCCCCACACAGCATGAGCCAGCCACCTAGCGGCCTTGGCCATTCTTAACCTGGTCTAATACCCTTTCAAATAAGCCAAAACCATTCAGTGTGTCCTTGGATCCCGTGGGTGGTGGTCATTTCAGCCTTTCTAACCAGCTGCTGGAGGCAAAATTAAAGAGGGCAAACTAGAGACAGCAGCGGCTCGCCCAGTGTACCAAGCTGGGTGAAAACAAATCCCGCAGTTCCTACAAGATAAATAAAAATTCAGACTTGAGAATGGCAAGGACAGCTGGCCAGCAGGGGACAGGCAAATGGCCAAGGCTTCATGTTCAGATGACAAGGGAAGAAAGAATGAAATGCAAGAGGAAAACAAGGACTCTCTCTTCACACAGTTGGGAAACACCCTCTGTTTCCCTTCGTTTCCTGGCGGGGGAGGGCGGCAGCAGCAGGACAAGAAGTCAGGAGGAAGCATTCAATCCCGGACACCCTGCCTGCTACCAGGAGACCTGTTGGGTGGACGCCACCGGGCCGGATGCCGGAAACGGGAGACACAGAGAATGTGGTGCCCAGTCCCTGCCGCTGTCCCCGCTGATGCCAGGGTCTGCCCCAAAGAGCTGGACGTCAGCAGACAGAAAACCATTCAGACCCTGCAGCAGGCAGTGTTCCCATAGCAACCAACAGCCCCCCCCGCCCCCGCCACCCCAAGCAGCTCCATATCTCTTTCTTTTCCTCTCATAAGCTTTCCACTTGGATGCAGCCTTCACTCTGGATAAAGTACAGGTTGGGTAAATGGTGCTGGGGGAGGAGGAGATTGCAGGGGGTGTTGAGGAGTGGGAAGAAGAAATCTGGTTTTCATATGAAGTCTGAGAATTAAAAGTCAGTGGGTCCCCAGGCAAAATATATAACCAGGCTGTGCTTTTTTGAGCCTGGCTTTCCTTCCAGTTCTGGCATTTGCCCGAGGCTCTTTTACAGGCAGAGGCCACTGGTCACTCCTTCCTCCTGGCCCTTCCCTGGCCATCACTCTCACCTGCTGAAAAGGATGCTCGGCTGCCCGATACTGTTCCCAAGTCAATGAATAGTCCCTCCCCCAAATCCAAGCTGGCTGAAGTCCCTCTGCCCTTTCAGTGGCTGACAGATCAAAGGAAAGGGAAAGGCACCCTGAGAATGTTAAAGAAAGTCCACTCGTGAGCTCTACCTTCAAGATTCAAGGTCATTAAGCCTGAATGGAGTTCCAAAGATCTGCATTTTTCATAAGCACCCTCGCTTATGCAGGTTGTGATGGCTGCTGAATACATGAATACACACTAAAGAAATATCGTCCTCAGGGATCACCTAGACTGAAGTGTAGCCGAGGCCATGGGATAAACAGATTTCCAAGGACATAGCTGGAATTCAGGCCTGGACAGCAGACTCACTTGAGAAAATGTCCTTTTATGTGAGGAGAGGTCTTTCACGGCCCCAGGGTGTGTACGCTGAGTGTCTTTCAGCATCTTTCAGCCAGCACTTAAAGTTTTCAAAAGAAAGAGGTTCCAGTTCTCTTCCTGGTGAAATGTGTACTGTATTCCCTCTTCCAGAGAAACTCCATGGTCTCTAAAAACAACAGAGTTCATGCAATGCTTGACTTAAGCAAAAGTGTCATTTCTGATTCTAACAACCCAAATAAGTCCCAGGGAAAGTCACATGAAATGAACCCAGAAATGAGCATGACTAAAAGCCTGGGAGGAATTTCTTTCATGTTGGAAATGGAGGAAATGCTTGTGTTGACCTCGTTTTCCTCTTTGATGCTGATTAGTTTTAAGTGGGGTTATTTTAATTTTCCTGTGCAGTGAATATTTTTCACTCTGAGCCTCATCTGGCCTTGGTTACTCTATTTATTGCAAAACAAAATTAAGGAAATCTGCAAAGGAATATTTTAATCATTAAAGGAATTGACTGAGCAGGAGTATATAGTAAAGAAGAAGTAGGAAGTGATTGGATCTCTGTTCTAGAGACAGAGATGAGTGACGATTTCTGTTGGAAATGTGCTGGCATTGCATATTGCAAGTTAACACAGAGGTTTCCCTGAACACACCATCCAAGCTCAACACCCATATGTCCAAAACCAAGCACTTGCTTTTCTATCATTCTGTATGGGTTCCTAGGGGCTGGTTTTAATGAAGACTAGGGATCATGTTTCATTTCTTTGTATCCATCATAATGTTTCCAGCATGGTGCTAGCCATTTATTAAGTATTCATAAAGTCATTGTTAATTGGTCGATTTTTAAAAGTAGTTTTCATGGTTTTAATACCTCAATGAGCTATCTTCAGGCTACATTTACTGGGTATTGTTCCTGGGGCGAAGGGACAAAGAGAAGGACCTGCCATATGTATTTGTAATACTCTCCAAAGGGGATGGCTGGATGAGATCCTTCAGAGGCATCTGCCAGATGGAGCTTAATCACTGGTTAGCGATTCTACACCTGAATTTGTCACTGAATCACTGGGTATAATGTATGACCTAAACATGAGGGTCGTTTGCTCTGTGCCTGTTCCTGTCTCATCTCTTACAATTCCATTCTGTACGAATGTCACTTTCTGTTCACTTTCTGACTGGGCACCTAGGTCCTCTAGAACCTGGATAGTGAGGAAGAGAGGAGAATCGCACATAGCAAAACGTCTGTCCTCGAAATCACAGTTAAGTTACATTAAAGAAAAGGGGCAGGTTGAATGTGAGCAACAAAGGAACAGTTTTCTTCTGTTTCCCACTAACAGATGCTAAGGTGCGGCCCTGAGAGAGAGTAGTCAGCTAGTTTTCAGCGAATGCTGGGTCCCACTTCTAGGGGTAGGGACTGAAAATCTCAACAGGTTTTGAAGTTTGGCATTCTAGAAAAGAAAAGCATGTTCTAGCCTTTTAAAACTTCCAATGTCAGCAAAAGAGAGCCAGAGAAGTCAGTCACCAGATTGTGTTTTGGCTGTGGGATTTTCAATTTACTACCTCCAGGTCTTTTTTGAACAATAATAACTTCATTACATTATTTCTTCTGCTTCTGGTCCAGAACGAGTGTTACACAATGAATGCCATGGAGAAGCAAAGGGTGTTTTTAAAATGACATCGGAATATGTACGTTCAATGGAATATTATTTAGCCTTAAGAGGGAAAGAAATTCTGACTACAACATGGATGGACCTTGACAAAATTATACTGAGTGAAATTAACCAGTCTCAAAAAATCAAATATTGCATGACTTCACTTGCATGAAGTTTCTAGAGTGGGCAAATTCATAGAGACAGAAAATAGAATGGTGGTTGCCCGGGATTGGGAAGAGGGGGATTAGAGAGTTTTTGTTTAATGAGTACAGAGTTTCAGTTTGGGAAGATGAAAAAGTTCTGGAGACAGACGGTGGTGATGGTTGCATAGCAATACGAATGTACTTACTGCCACTGAGCCACACACTTCAAAAATGATTCCAACAGCAATGGTGTTTCCTTTCCACATGCATTTTGCCGAATTAGAAAAGATGTTTTAGAGTCATCCACTTGTTTATGCATAGAATTTTTCTTTTTACCCACATCTCCCCTTTACCTACACAGTAACATAATTTCCAGAATGGTCACCTTCTACCATCATGGTAATGAAGTAACAGAATTTCACAGCTGTTTGGAAAAAACAATATACTTGGATTTGCATGCTTTTCAAGTGAAACTCGACTACTTTTTAATTGGTTAAAAATGCTAAAATGTTGAATTTTATGTTATACACATTTTACCACAATAAAAAAAATATTAAGCATCAAGGAAAATGATGCCCAAACAGTGGGCGAAGTTTCTGCTCCCTCCTTGCACAAGCTGCTCTGCTCTAGGCATGTTATAGGATGGTTGCCCTTTTCTAACCTTACAAAGGTTACAGTAAATGATTTTTAGTGGATTTCATCAGAGGGATATGAGATCTGCTCCAATCTTCCGATTCACCAGTCTCAATGGCTGTTCCTCTAGGGGGCTCTGCTAAGGAGGTGGAAGAAACCAAGGGAAAGGAAGGTGGTTGGACTATTGGGCGTTTTCCTGGGTAGTATATGGCACAGACTTGCTAAGACAAATATCGGAGGTTTATGCAATGGGTCATTGAGAGCATTTCTCTCCAGTCCCCCAAATAAACAACCTACTTGTCACTTGCCAACGACAAGAATTTTGGAGATAGTGGAATGAAACTTCAATGAAATATTTCAATAGCTTTCAAATTATTTTGATTGCAACCCACGGTGGGAAATGGATTTTACACCATGACATAATGTACTCATTCATATTGATGAATTTATGTAACTGACACAACAACTGAGGTTTCCCCAAATAATATTAATACTTTCCCCTATTACATGCAGGCCACTGTGACATTTCACCTGCTCTTCTCCTAAGTTCTGGTCTACTCTACTCCACTTTTTAAATGCTGGTTGTCATCCATTACATTTGTTGCAGGACCTCTAACAGATCTAGACCTGCAGCTGGAAAATACTGCTGCTCCTTCTGTGGGTGAAGATGACACTGCTTGCTCCAGAGAAGAAACCACAGGTGAGACTCCCTCCGCAAGCGAGAGGAGCCTTCAGGAAGGTCAATCTCTCCTCAGTCTCAGAGGGGAAAGGCCTGATGTGGCAACGCAGATTGTGAAACGTGTGCATGAGCTGCTGGGCCGTGGGCAAGGCTCAGCAGGAGAGGCTCGGATCGTGTGTCTGCCTTTCAGCAGAATGCTGAGTGTGGACGTCAGCGAAGTCCACCCTTCCTGGACATCACAGCAACATTATAAAATCAAATCTAATTTGGGCAATTACGGAAAAGGCAAAAACAGGAAGCTCTGCGGTCTTGCTAAACGTTTCAGTAAAGAAAGGAGTCCATAGGCTATGCAATAGTTTTTTCAGCGAGAAATTAAAAGTCAGGACATGTTTGAGTAGACACATGGTGTCACTTGCACTTTTCAGAGCCCTCTGCACCCAACTGTCCATCCTGCTTCTAACTCCGTCTTTTTTGCCATGTTGTCTAGGAAGCTGGGAAGCAGAATGTTGGAACTTCTTGCCCAATTTCTCTGGTTTTTTGTTTTCTTTTGTTTGTTTTTCCTGTGCATGTTAGAGAGATCTGAAGGAAGTTAGGCCCCCGGGGGAGTATGTGCTTACTGTCTACTTAAAGTCAAACGCAGGATGAGAGGAATTGACATTCATTGAGATCACGTGGAAAAGCACATCCAGTGTAGTAACAAGTACCAGGCACCATAAAAACGCATTATTTTTGGCAGATCATGTTGAAAGTATTATATTTTCCAGAGCTCAGAAACCAAATTAAGAATTCACTTTCAAAACAAACGGATGCCTGTCTATGTGGACTCCAGACACTTCCTCATGTGGTGTAGATGTGTAAGGAAGTCATCCAGCACGCTTCGCTGAAGGTGTTCTTGGGCTTCTGGAGGCAGGCTTCTGTCTCCCTTCTAGGCTCAGTTTCTCACAGATGTGTCTAACGATCTACAAGGAGCGGGCCCCTCTGTGCTGCTTCACCCAGGTGCTGGGGCACTAACAAGACTGTGGTTTCCAGGGTAAATAACGGACGTTGCCACCACAGGGGCCCATAGGATGCATATGGATGCCACGCAGTGCAGGTTCCGTCTCTGTCAGTTTCAAATGATAGAATGCTAGGCTGCAGCAATGTTTAAAGATCACCTTTTTCAATTCCTTCAGCACATCATCTCAAGTCAACTGGGATGGCCTTGCCTCCCAAGCCCACCTCCCCCAAATAGCTCCAGCTCATACTTTCCATTTTCTACATCTCAGTGAACAGTCTGTCCTTACCACAGAGTTCAACAATTAATTTCCCTGTGGTTTTTTTTTTATGTGAATAATATTCCATGTTTCCACGTAGATGGCAGCTTTCCTCTTTGGCCTTGCCCTCCTTCTTCTCTGGCACATGGCATTGTCCTTTGTCAGCTGGAGCCACCAAGTCTCTGCCTTGCACACATTCCTTGAGGCAGAAGTAGGAGCAAGCTGAAGACGGTGTCTCCTCATCTCCTTAGAAGACAAAGTTCAGCCAGAAGGGAGGAGCGTCAATTTTTGAAGAGGGATCTTATTATGTGAAAGAGATTTTCCTGAATTTTCCAAGAAACCTCCTGTTAATCACCATGTGTGTTGGGTATGACATTTTCAGCTGACTGAAACAGAAAACTACTATTCAAACAGCTTAAATAATATGAGTGTATTGTGTCACGTAACTTAAAGCCCAGAGACAGCTTGGGTTCTGGGAGAGAACCGGTTCAGAGCTACTCACTAATGTTGTCAAGGACAGAGGGTATTTCTGTCCTTGCATTCTGCTGTCCTCAGCGTCACTTCACTCCAGGGCTGGTTCTTCCCAGTGTAACAAGATGGCGGCCACCGGAGATCAGGCCACACACTTCTAGTTCATACCCAGCAGGAAAGAATGAATGGAAGTGACCTTTGCCCATAGTCTTCTCCTTTAGTCTGATTGGGCCAGAGTAAATCACATGTTCATCACTGGCCCAAAGGCTGTTGGCCGAAGAAGGCCTTGTGCTAATTCGTATAGATCAAGGCTTCTCAATAGCAGCACTGTTGACATTTTGGACTGGATTATTCTTTGTGGTAGAGTCTGTTCTGTGCACTGCAGGATTTTTAACAGCATTCCTAGGCTTTATAACACCTCACCACCACCAGGCATGAGAATTAAAAATGTCTCCAGAAATTGTCAACTGTCCCCCAGGAGAGAGGCAAAATCACCCTGGAGTTGAGAACCATAGGTGTAGATCAATCTGGTTACTTGTTTCTGTGCCTCAGTTTTCTCATCTGTAAAATGAGACTCATAATAGTAGCTTTCTCATATGATCCTTATGAGAATTAAATGAGTTAATTTACATAAACATATAGAATATAGTAAGCACTATATAAATGTTAACGACTACTTTCATCTACTACTCAGTGTATGGAATATAGGATGTTGTCAACATATATTTTCTGAATAATGAGTGAATTCAGTGGGAAACTCATTTCTATCCATGTAACACTGATGTAGCTCAGCAAAATGATATTCTCTAATGCCACTCCTGCTGACAATTTCTGAAGTTGGCATTATACTCTGGATTTGTGGGGCATTTCAAGTGTCACCACTAAGGCCTTATTATATGTGCATATATGTAAAAACTGGTCCCATTCAGAATTTGTATGGCCACTACAGAATGAGAAAGGTGAGCTAGTGGGAATCAGAGACCTTAGACGGGTTGATGATTTATTCATCCAAAATGTGGAGTGAGTCTGCTCTGCCTTGTATCCTGGAAAACAAGACTGAGAGCATTTCCTTGGCTGAACATTGTAGAGTTGGAAATGTTGGAAATTGTAGAGTTGGAAGTCCATTGAATGAACGTGCCGAGAGTAGTAGATTAATGACGTAATTTAAGTGTAGGAGTTTTTTCCACTTTATTACTGTTGATAATAACAATGATGTTTCTATTTGAAAAAGTGCCCCATATGGTTTTAAAAATCACTTTCACATGCCTCTCTAAACACCAGGGCCAAGAAATCACCTTTCATGAGAGGAGAGTGGTGGCATAAATACTTCTTCAGAACCATTTCTCAGCAAATCAGCACAGAGTGGGGACTGGAGAGTGGACCAGGGAAGATAGGGTAGAGACAAGTGTAAGAGCTTTTGGCTAAGCACGGTGGGTTGGAAACATGTGACCACCATCCTGCAGCTCCACTGATAGGTCAGGGAAAAGCCATGTTACACATAACATGACATAAATTGTCAAGGACAAAGAGAATGGGATGGGCATCACTAGGTAAGAAGCACTGGAATCGGGGAGAAGGGAATCAGGGGTGTGTGAGTGTGTGGAGGGAGGTAGTACGGAAGAGCTAAGGTCTCTTCTTCACAAGAAAAAGGCGTATTCATCTGCTCAGGCTGCCATAACAAAATGCCACAGAATGAGTGTCTTAAACTATAGAAATTTATTTTTTCATAGTTCTGGAGGCTGGAAGTCCCAGATCAAGGTGCTGCCCCATTTAGTTTCTGTTGAAGGCTTTCTTCCTGGCTTGCAGACAGCTGGCTGCCATCTCACTGTGTCTTCGGATGGCCTTTCCTTGGTGCGTCCTCTGAGAGCGAGCCCTCATTTCTCTTCCTCCTCTTATAAGGACACCAGTTCTATCAGATTAGGGCCCCACCCTTATGACCTCATATAACTGTAACTACCTCTATAAAGGCCCTGTCTCCAAATGCAGTCACATCTGGGTTTCGGGTTTCTATATATGAATTGTGGGGGTCACAATTCAGTTTATACAAGAAGTCAATAGAAGATATGAAATGGTAAAACAAGAAATAGCTTATCATTTACAAAAAATGATAGTAAATATATGAAGAAATAGCTAAGAGTTAGAAGAGATTGACCGGGAGCAGAAAGGGTGCAGAGAGATGAGGCAGAGTATTACCGAAAGTTCGGTCCTTGTCCCAGTGGCCAAACAAAGAACAAGGACAAGCGATTTGAGGAAAAGGAAAGAGAAGTTTATTAATTTGCCAGCGAATGAGGAGGATGGTAGACTCTCATCTCAAAAAACCATCGTCCTCCCTTTAAGCAGAAATACAGAGCCTTTAAAAAGGGGGTTTTCAGCTTCGGGCTATTGCTGATGAACTATAGCATCTCCTGCGAAGGTGATCCCACGACCTCTGTCCCAACAATTCCATTAAGCCATCTCCTGTGGTTTAAGATACTAGAAAACACAGAACAAAGAACACTCCTTTACCTCTCTGATTAATGGCCTTGGGCAGGGATGCAGGTTTTAATTCCGAAAAAGGGTAGGGGGTAGGGAGGGTAAAGAGATAGCTCATAAAACATTTTGCTCCTTTTTAGGCCTTTACCTCTGTTACAAAAGGAAAAAGAAAATAAAATATATAGAGAAAGTTAACTGTGCATAGGCTAAAAGAACCTACTCAAGTGATCAATTTTTAAAAATTATTCTCTGGAACATTGCTCTAATCTTGTAGCTGGAGAGTACTTAATTTGTTGGTGTCCCCGGGAGTATTAGGCTTTCTTCTGCTTATTTTATTTTACCTTTAAAGGTAGAAAATTAGATGGTGAATACCATTGCTAAAACAAAAATTAGAAATAAAAAGATCCATGAGAAATTTTAAAAATAAAAGTGGGTACCTTGGATTAGAACTGTGGGTCAAACTATGTAATTGGGTAGTAAGAAGCAAAGCAAAGCTGAAGCTATGTGGTCATTTTGACAGGTACCAACAGGACTTTGATAAGAATTTAGTAAACATTGCTCACAAGATCTCTTAGTAAACTGGATATAGAAGACTGCTTCTTTAACATATGACAGAGCATTAATGTAGACCCAATGGTCCATGCCATGTGTAATAGTGAAAAAGTAGGGGCCTTCGTGTTAACAGCCAGAAAGAATGTGAGACGCTAGCCATCCTGATGCCATCATACCCAATGAAATAAAACAGAGGGAGAGGGTAGAAGAAAGGAGGATACAAATTATTATTTGCAGGTGATGTGATTGTCTACAATGCAAACCATAGAGAATCTACTGAAAAAGAAAATAATATAAAAGAGATATTAAATAATGGCCAGTTGGAAAATAAATATACAAATATTAATACCTTGCTTAAGCACTAGCAATAACAAATTCAAAAATAATAATGAAAGAGGTGCCACTTACAGTAGAAATTTAAAAATAATATGTATAATGTACCCGAGAATCAACTTCTCAAAAAGATGTAACATGTCTGTTTTAAAAAGAAAACAACATAAACTATATTTAAAAACAAATAACAAATCAGGAAAAAATATTTGCAAGTACATGGCAAACCAAACTTTTTATCTCTGAATTTACAAATAAACAAAAACAAAGGTGAAATTCCAACTGGAGAAGAGCTGCCTGTAGGGGCTGCCCCAACCAAACACATGAGTGTTAAACCACTGAGTTTTCAGAGTTCATTTTTCCTGCAGCAAAGCTTCTCCTATTCTAAATAATATACCAATCAGAGACTCTGAAACAGTTTTTTTAAAAAGAATTTGATATTTGGGCTCTTAAAAAGGATGAAACTATTATTAATGGGAAAAATGAGAACTTGGTTGGGCTTCCTTAGCCTTATTTTGTAATTTAGTACTTGGAAATTTTCTGATAGCATGTGGGGAGTACTGTAATAATTTCTGTGCTTGGGGTTCTGAGAATCTGTAAGTAGCTCTGCTTTCCTGAACACGGAGGCCCTCACAGCTTCCCACTGAAGACAGCTCCCTGGTGTCTTCAGTGTCTTCAGGCCCTTTGCTAAACACACTCCCCATTCCCAGAGTAGCTCTACTTTTGTTCAGCGATTCCCTTTACTTGAAATGTTTGCCCTAGCTTCTCTTTCAAGTTCAGCTCAATTCTATTTCTTCCAAAAAGCCTTTCTAGATTCTCCAAGGAGTAACTGATCTTCTTCCTCTACAATTCCATGTGTTCTTCCATGACACCGTAATGTCGACTACACCTGTAACTGACACCCCCAGCGCCAGTGCATATGCACATGCGTGCATGATGTGCTGAGGGACATCGGAGGATTTCACCCCAAGACATGACTTCTTGATATACAGAGTTTTGACTCAAAAGCCCTTAGAGGTCAGCAGGCATTGGAAGGGGCTTTTCCTCTGTCTGCATAAAACCAGACAGATCTATGAAAAAGAATAATTGTCTTTCCTTCCCTGTCGTGTTATCTCAATATATTGCAGGAAAGAAAATCAAGAATGCAACCAGACCTGGCCCAATTTGGCCCAAATCATCTTAAATGTAACACCCACCTCTCAGGTTAATTTAATTTCCAAAGAGAATCATTTACAGGCCAATCTGTTTCTCCCATCCAGGTGTCTATTCATCCTTCGTAGTAGCCAATTATTGCCCCTTAACAGAATTATCTATACTCCTCATCTATACTTCCCCTCTAAAATGAGAGTATATAAATTTCTGGACCCCACTGGGATTTGGGCAATCACTCCTTGTATGCAGGGTAAATAAACCTCTTTCTCTCATTAATCTGCCTTATTGTGAGGTGATCTTTCAGCAAACTTCCAGGGCAAAGGGGAAGTTTCCCTTCAGCCCCACAACACGAAATTGTAGCTTTTGGAAAACAGGTAGTGTTCCTTACTCACTGTTGTTCTCATCATAACATGTGCTCAGAAGGTGGTAAAAGTTCAACGCATTTGGAAATCTTAGTAAAATCACTTTTTTTTAGCAGACACAGCCATGTGGCGTCTTTGAAATTATCACGTAGGCCCGCTCCATTTATATGTAGGAAGGGTTCCCACAGCATATCTTTGTTCATTCATGAAAAAAAAAAAATTCAGAATGTCTCCTCTAAATCAGGCACTATCCTGAATGCTGGGGTGCTGTGTATCCCGTGTCACTCTCAGGACAGCCACAAACCACCTACAGAGCGTTGCTACTTTGCGCCAGGCTCAGCGTAGATGAGTCACTCTCAGCCTGAGCCCCTGGTCAAGGCTCAGCTTTCCAGAACTTTTTTCTTTTTCAGGGAAATGCAGCCTCCCAGCATCTGGAGAGGCTAACCACTCATTTGTTCATGTTTGCTCTTCACACCAGGATTTTTTTTTCCTTTTAGGAACAGGCTGTTCATGTTTTTATGGCTCAGATCTCTGTGTTCCCATACCATTATGACGTAACTTAGAACTTATTTTATAGAATTGAACTCTATTCAATTTTGAAATTGTGTAAGAGATCTACCCCACCCATTTTCTTTCCATTAAAAAGCAAAGGGGTGTGTGTAGGAGCAGTTTATTAAGGATCCCTGGGGTGAGTCCCAGCCCATTATTTCACCACTTTCTTACAGCTCACTGAGAAGGGAGGGGAGAACCGGAAAAGGGAGACTCATTCTTTCTGAACGATTGTTTGGCCAAGCCACAGGGACCCCCACCTCTAGAGAGCCATCCTGCTCCCATAGGGAAGCAGTGCTCAGAGAGTCCACCCAGAGGCAGGGCTAGCTGGAGCAGACTGGGAAGAATGGTGCAGATTGGGAGGTGGGATGTGGCCAAGAGCAGGGAAGCATGATCGGAGGTGATAGTTATTAGAACAGGACACTTTGAGAGTGGGATCCAAGTCTGTTCAGTACAGCCCCAGCACCAACTCGGCTTAGTAACTGTTCCATGGGTTTAAATAGACGTTAAATGAGTAAGTGAATGATTGAGTAGATGAACATCATATTTTTGTTTTCTTTTCCAAGCACTCTTTAACATTCATGTCCCCTCTGTAACTCAGGAATCAGGAATTTGGTGACGTATGCAGGCCTTCATTTGAAAAGCATCCTGCTAATCATCAAGGCCCAGGATGCTTGGGTGGAAAAAGCACAAGTTAGGGAAAGTATTATAGAATAGTTTCTTTCCAGAGCATTTGCAAATAGGCTAGAGCCCCACTTCCCTGCGTAGTTAGGTTCAGGCTTCTGTGTAGTCCTCCCAACATGCTGACGGCTCTGTGAGAGCAGGGATCAGCAGCTTATGATGGTGGTTTAATGGGCTCTGCAGTGGTACAGCCCTGGATTCTAGTCCTGGTTCTCCACTAACACCGGGGAAGTCGCTTAAGCACCTTAACCTTCAATTGGCCATCCATAAAACAGAGATGGTAATAGTAGGTGTCTCATAAGGTTGCTAGGAAGATTAATTTACATATGATGCACGTAAAGTACTTGGCCCAGCCCCTGGGACATAGGTCTGAATACCTGAGAGCTATTATTATCATTAGTTCAAGACCTAGCACGTGGCCCTTCATGGATGTTTTTCAATTGCCTCACTGAAACGGCGCCCAGCTTGGGGAAGCAGAACAAATCAGAACAAGACAGTCCATCAGGATTCCTTCCAAATCTGTGATCGTGTTGCAGCTAAATCCTTTGTCTTGGCTCAGTTATTTCTCCAAATGTGAGCAACTTCGGGCTCTTCACAGTAGGGAGAATGGGCTTATTTGCAGGGATAACTTACAGTTTTGAAGAAGCTCCCTGCAGGGCTGGTTTTCAGGGGACTTGTTCCTGGCTCAGTGCCTGAGAGAACTTGCGGGTTGTTGAAGAGCAGTTCTCACTACCCTCAGCATTAGGAAGGTATAATGGACAACTAAAAATTGTATACACTTACAGTGTACAATGTGATGTTGTGATACATGTATAGATCATGAAATTATTAAATCAAGCTAACGTATCCATCGCCTCACACACATCATATTTTTGTGGTGAGAACTACTGAGATCTACTCTCTTAGCAATTCTCAAGGACTCCATACATTCTCAGTAATTACAATCACCATTCTGTACGATAGATCTCCAGAACTTATTCAACCTAACAAGTCTGTTTGTACCCTTTGGCCAATACCTCCCCATTCCCGCCTCAGCTCCTGGTAACTATTATACCATTCTACTCTCTGCTTCCATGAGGTCTACTTTTTTAGATTACACATTCAAGTGATATTTGCCTTTTGGTGCTTGGTTTATTTCATTCAGTATAATGTCCTCCAGGTTCATCTACACGGTCACAAGTAACAGGATGTCCTTTGTTAAGGCTGAATAGTATTCCATTCTGTATATATACCACATTTTCTTTATCTGTTCATCCACTGATGAACATTTAGGTTGCGTCCATGTCTTGGCTATTGTGAATAGTGCTGCAATGAACATGGGAATGCAGGTATCTCTTTGAGATCCAGATTTCATAGAGCTACCTTTGTAATCTCAACTGAGGGTGAGGTAAGAGGAAACAGAGCCTAATGGCCACTGGCACTTCTTGCTAGACAGGAAGAAATTCCTGGAACCAATTTAGCCTCCTCAAAGAGGTGATATCCTTCTTGGAAAAAATTAATGAACTAGTTATAATTTATATACAACACAATGCACTCATTTATTGGATAGAATCCAATAAGTTTTGACAAATGAATACATTATGTAACTGCCACCACAATCAAGATAGAACACATTTTAATCACTCCAAAAAATTTCCTTTTGCCTATCTACAGTCAACCCCTCCCCATCCTGGGCCCCAAGCAATCACAGGTCTGTTTTCTGTCATTATAGGTTAATTTTGCCTGGTCTATAATTTTATATGAATGGAATCACGCTGTATGTACTCTTCTGTTTTGGCATCTTTTTCTCATCCATGTTGTTGCATGTGCCCATTGTTTATTCATTTGTATCAGTGAGTAATATTCTATTGTATATTATAGCTTCTGTTATCTGTTCACATATAGGTGGGCATTTGGGTTGTTTCCAGATGTGGTCATGATAAATAAAATTTCATTTGTGTACAAGTCTTTGGGCGGACACATATTTTCCTTTCTCTTGAGTAAGTACCTAAGAGTGAAATTGCTGGGTGCTTAGGTAAGAAACTTTTAAGAAATTGCCAAATAGTTTTCAAAAATGGCTGTACCATTTTGTGTTCCCACCAGCAGATGAGTCCCAGATGTTCCACATCTGTGTCGATCAGGGTTCCCCAGAGAAACAGAACCAACAGGAGATTTTTTATTATATATATACACACACATGTTATTATATGTATATATGTTTTCATATATATGTATATAAAATTATGGGAATTAGCATGCATGGTTACAAAGACCAAAAAGTCACCTGTAAGCTGGGGAGCCAAGCAAGCAGATGGTATAATTCAGTTTCAGCCAGATGGTCAAAGTACCAAGAACACTGATGTCCAAGAACAGGAGAATGTGGATGTCCTAGCTCAAACAGAGAGAGCAAATTTGCCTTTCCATAGCCTTTTGTTCTATTTGGGTCCTCAGTGGATTGGATGATGCCTGCCCACATTGCTGAGGGTGATCTTCTTTACCCAGTCTACCCATTTAAATATTAATCTCTTCTGGAAACACCCTCACAGACATACCCAGAATGTTTTCCCAGCTGATTATCCCTTAGCCCACTCAAGTTGACACATAAAATTAGTAATTACAACATTCTCACCAACAGTTGGTATTTGTGGTAGGCAGAATAATAGCTCCCAAAGATGATCATGTCCTAATCTCCAAAACCTGTGAATATATTAGTTTACATGGCAAAGAGACTATGTAGATGTGGTTAAATTAAGGATCTTGAGATGGGAAGATTATCCTGGATTATCCAGGTGGGCTAGTGCCATCATAAGGGTCCTTAAAAGGTGGAAGATGAAGGCAGAAGAGTCAGAGAAGGATATGTGAGGATGGACACAGAGGTTGGTGTGATGAGGTCACCAGCTAAGGAATGAGGGCAGCCTCTAAAAAACTGAAAAATCCAAGGAATAGATTATCCCTTAAAGCCTCAAGAAGAAATGAAGCTCTGCAGACACCTTGATTTTAGCTCTATAAACCCCATTTTAGACTTCTGACCTTAAGAGCTATAAGATCATAAGTTTGTGTTATGGTAAGTTTGTGGTAATTTGTTATAGCAGCAATAGGAAACTAATACCTATTTTTGGTATTTCTAATTTTAATCTTTCATTGAGTGTGTACTGTATCTTAGAATGGTTTAATTTGTATTTATCTATCTACCGATGTGAAGCTTTTCCTAGGAGCCATTCATATATATCTCCTTTTGTGAAACATCTGCTCAAGTCTTTTGTCCATTTTTAACTATATTGTTTTATCATTTAATTGCAAGAGTTCTTTATGTTTTAGATACAAATCCTTTGTTAATCTATGAATTGGGACTATTTGCTCCCAGTATTTGGCTTATCTTTTTATTTTCTTAATGATGCCTTTCATAGGGCAGAAGTTTGTTATTTTTTTTCCTGCTCAGGAAAAGGAAGACATTTTTAATTTTGATGAAATTAAATTTATCAAGTTTTTATTTTTATGCTTCATGTTTTTTGAGTCTTATCTAAAAGAGATTAGCCTATCTGAAAATGGGAGGAATTTGGGCATAGTTTTCTTCCAAACTTCTATAATTCCAGCTTTAAATTTTACTTCCTTGAACTTTTTAACATGTGTTAAGATGCTTTGTGTGAAGCCAGAGGCTTTGTTAACATTCAGAGAATCTTTCCAGAAAATATTACAACTCCATTAATGTCTATCTCTGGGTGAGAGATGCTAAAGCCATTGCTTCAGTGATGTTCTGAGAAAGACTAGAAGAGGAAATATGTCCTCTTGCCCATTTCTCCTCCTGATTACAAGCTAAGAGAAAAAAAGTGAAGCTTAAACTAGTATTTATTGCATTGTGATGCTCTGCCAGACAAACCTTCATGCAATCAGTCCGTTCCACAGATGAGAAAACTGAGAATCAGGGAATTTAATTACCTGTTATAGGTGATGCAAGTATAATCAGTCCAGAATTTAAGTCCCTATCTCATGGAGATATTCTGAACTTTCGAATCTGATGGTATGGCTTCTTACTCTTCAAATACACTACACTTTTTCTCTGTGCAAAATGTTATTTCTCTAGAGTCAAAATGTATAACCATATGAAATTAGGGTTCTTTCTTCACAAGCACCTGTCAAATTATGAAGGGAACAATCCAATGTTCCTCTTCTCTTCCCTTACGTGCAGAGATTTTTGGCACTATTTATTTCTCCAGTGTCCTGGGTTTCTTTTTGAAGAGCAAAGGCAATCGATTGATCAATGCTTAGAGCAAAATGCAAAGAATCTGTGGAGACTTCCTTGGAAGTTATTAACCTCAGATGTTCCAGGAATGAATGAGCAGAGAGATTGACCTCTATGCAGCTGTGACCCTCAAAAGCAAGTGCACACACACACACACAAAAGTACACGTAGACTTAGAGGAATATAGATCACTGCACAAAGCCACCAACAGCCACGTTCATTGCAGAAAGGCTCACTAAGGATCTTTTCTGTGCCTCTTGGGAGCTACAGGAGTTGCAGAGTGAGGCCCCTAAGTGGTGAACATTCTTGCCAAGTGGCATTCTGGCTCTGTCACTGACTGACTGTGATTTTCTAGCTAATTTATTAATTCTCAGTGCCTCAGTTTTCTATTTTAGTGACACAAGCAGCATTATTTGGGTGCTAAATTGCTAGCGTTAAAGTTCTGACTCTCTCATTTACTAGCTCTGTGATTTCAAACAAATTGCTTCATTTCTGTGTCTAATTTTCTCATTTGTAAAATGGTACTTTTTACAGTGACACTGACCCAGTATGGTTGTGATAAGGATTTAATGAACTAAGTAAGACAGGTAAAGCTCATGACTGCTGCCTAGCATATAGCAAGGGCTCAATAAATGTCTTTGGTTATGGGGCAACCATACATATATATATATATACACACACACAATTATATATATTATATTTAACTTTCTACTTTTGCTCTAAGAAAAAAATACTAAAAAGTAGGGGGGAAAAAAGTAGCTGCCTTCCTTAAAAATCCATTCCCTTGCTTCATATACAATGTTAGAGTGTTAAAATAAGACTTTCACAGATTACACAATACCTTTTTATTTTCCTATCCAGATCTTACAGTTTAAGGTGAAGTGGGGAGAATGAGTCATAACTGGCAGGTATGGGAGGAGAGCCAATATCTCTAGTTGCTCTGCCTTAAACATGTGATTTCCTCTGCTCAGCAGTGGTTGAGCCAAGCCTTCAAGGCAAGTTTGCCCGGCTTATGTACACACTCGCCCTGCTGCTCAGCCTCCTCAGCTCCAGACACAGTCAGGAACCCTCTCTCAACAGTGAGGTAATTTTGGGGTTTGCTGGTTGACCCTGGAAAGGGAAGGGTGGTGACAAAAGGAGCTAGGGTGAGAGTAGGGTGTTCTAAAACCAAATATTACCTTTTCACAAGTTTGCCAACTCTCAGAGAGAAGATTATGATGATTGTGACTCTATCCTTGTAGACAACAGAAGATCCCTGTACCTTTGTCTATTATAAGACTGTCTTATCTTATTTATCTTAATTTGTGTTAATAACCCAGCCCAGAGCCTGGTGACTGCTCAGCGTTCCATAACCATTGAACTGCATTGAGTATCAACCATCCTAGCCTTAGAAAGAGTTCAAGGGATCTGAGCTAGAAGAAAGCTCAGAAACAAGGGAGCCCAAACTCCTGCCAGATGCAGGAATTCCCTTACATTATATATCAAAGAATGCAGTGATTTGGAGCTTAGGATCTGGAGACAGACTTCCTGGGCTTGAGTCCCAGTGCCATTATTCCAAATCCTGTAAACATAGGCAGTTTACTTAATTTCTCTGTGCCTTAATACTTTACAGGAATATTGTAAGATTTTAATAAGACAGTATGTGTAGACTATTTAAAATATGCCTGGTACATAGGAAGTACTCAATAAATGCTGCCCATCATTATTTTCTTCTTCTTCTCCATCATCGTCATCATCATCATCGCCATCTGGTTTCTGCTTGGTGATCCTCAATGACAAGGATCCACTAAGGCAAACGTATCTTCTCTTAATTTCCATGCGTTGATCTCCAACCTGTCTTTACATAAAGGCTTTCAGAGAGCCAAAGATAGCTATTGGGTACATCCAGAGCCTTCTGTAAAGTTACACATCTACACTTCTCACTATCATGTGTTCTAATTCCATGTGGTGTCAGATCTTTCTTCCTTCCTTCCTTCCTTCCTTCCTTCTTTTCTTCCTTCCTTCCTTCCTTCTTTTCTTCCTTCCTTCCTTCCTTTCCTTCTTCTTTCTTTCTTCAGTCTCACTCTGTCACCCTGGGTAGAGTGCAGTGGTGTCATCATAGTTCACTGCAGCCTCAAACTCCTGGGCTCAAGCAATCCTCCTGCCTCAGCCTCCCAAGCAGCTGGGACTACAGGTATATACCACTTTGCCTGGCTAATTTTTCTATTTTTTGTAGAGATGGGGTCTTACTCTTGCTCAGGCTGGTCTTGAGCTGCTGACTTCATGCAGTCTTCCGGCCTAGGCCTCCCAAAGTGCTAGAATTACAGACGCGAGCCAATATCTTTTTCTATTCACTCAAAGGCTTCTCATTCCCCATGGGAGATATCTCAGTTGACCACAATCCTAGTGTGATTGGTTCAGGAGGAGGGCAATGTGGGCTTACTTCTTCATTATAGTCATGATTCCAACTCAAGGATAGTTTCTTGGACCTCTTCAAAGAGACAGAGGTTTACATGTATTTAGATAGAACTGGGGGAGAAAAAGGAGGCAGAGGTTATAAACTGGGTGTCTACCCAGCTATCATCTCCTGTTACACTCCCCCCACATACATACACATTCATTCTGAATCTCAGCTCTTTGTACTGGGGTTGGGGTGTAAAGTTCTGTATGGCATAACTCCTCCTTCCCCCACCATGACTGCTGTGACATTCTGGGAGGGGACCCAAGTGGGTTCTGGCCATCCTGAGTTTCTTCTAGTGCCATCAAAGCCAACTTGAATACTTGAAGCAGGATAAGAGCTATGTACCAGCAGAGTGAGTGATCCAGGAGACTGGGTAATTTACAGAGATCAGAAATTTATTGGCTGATGTTCTGAAGGCTGGGAAGTACAATATTTAGAGTCTAACTTCTGGCAAGTGTCTTCTTTCTGAGTCATTCCTTGGTGGAAGGGTAAAGAGGAGACAGGAGGATCAAACTCACACTTTTATAATGAACCCATTCCTGAGGGTTTTCATTAACCCTTTCATAAGGGATTGGAACCCTCATGGCTTAATCACCTCTCTCATTAGGCGTCACCTCCCAACACTGTTGCATTGGGGATGAAGTTTCGAACACATGTTTTGGGGAGACACATTCAACCACAGCACACCCATGTGGCAAACCCTGCAAACATCTTCCACGTATTGCCCTCAAAAGCAGCAGGGCACACCAACCATGGGAGAGCCTAGACATCACCCATGGTTCTTAGGGTGCTAACAATGCTTATCAAATCTAATTTTGCATTGATTCCTTTGTAATTCAGAAACTTAATATGTGACTGCTGTTCATTTACTTTCTTTTTCCTATGTTAGAAGATCAGAGGGGGGCTTACCATTTCAGTTTTGACCATTGTTTAAAATGAATAATGAACGAAGTGAATTTTTTTAAAAAATTCATTACTGACAGGCAAGGTGATGAATCTTTTAAGCATTGAAGCAGAGATGACAATTAATGCTGGATACAGATTCTATTTAAAACAAAAGGAAGTTAGGTTTCAAAAAAATTCTTTAGAAATTGTATGCCAAGGATTCCAGCAAAGTCAAACAACCTTAACGCATAGGATGAGTCATCTAATTTGTTTGTCAAGGCTCACCTAGCTGGCAAGGGCTGTACTTTCTTACAGGGAGAATTCCTGATGGCAGCTTACTGGTGGTAGGCATCACACCACCGGAATGATATTAGCAGCTCACCATCAAAATCAGTTTGGACAATTGGGAGTGACCACTGGGCAAATTCCTTTTCAGCTGATTTACATGTATATTAATCAGCTCTGGCTGTCATAACAAAATACCATATACTGGGTGGCTTAATAGAAATTTATTTTCTCACAGTTCTGGAGGGTGAAAGTCCAAGATTGGGGTCCCAGCATGGTCAGGGTTGTGAGGGCTCTCTTGCTGGCTTGCAGACGGCTGCCTTCTGGCTGTGTGCTCACATGGTGAGGAGAGAAAGCTATCAGGGCACTAGTCCCATCATGAGGATCCCACCCTCATGACCTTAAAACCTAGTTGTCTCCCAAATACCGTATCTCCAAATACCATCACCCCTATACCATTGGGGGTTAGGGCTCCAATATATGAATTTAAGGAGAAAACAATTCAGTCCATAGCAACAGGCATTTTAGAAGGACCTGGAACCTTGAAGTCCTTGGGTTTCCTACCAGCCTTACTGTACCCACAGTCTTTACACTGACTCTATTCTCTCCTGTCTTGGCTCAACTCCTATCTCTTATTGGTTTCAACATCATCAGAGTAAGAAATTCTTTTCCAGCAAGAATTCTGATTTTTCTTCAATATGCAAATTCCCACGGATATTCGGGGGGTAATTAGGATATGAGGGTGGAACCCTCTTAAAAAAGAGACCCCAGAGAGCTCTCTCACTCTCTTTCCAACATGTGAGGATACAATACGAAGACAGCAGTCTACAACCTGAAAGACGGCCTTCACCAGAACCTGACCGTGTAGCACCCTGATCTCAGACTTTCAGCCTTCAGAACTGTGAGGAGTAAATTTCTATTGTTTATAAGCCACCTAGTCTAAGGTATGTTTGCTACAGTGGCCCGAACTAAGACACTGGATGATGCTGATTTGAAATACTCTGACATATTTTCCATGCAAATAAATTCTTGTCTGTTAGACCTTTGCCTGCCAACATGAGCTTGGAAATAGAGTGATATATTTATTCTTCTGTATTTTCTTCTTTGACATTTCTTCATCCCCACCTTACTACCCGGTCTTCTGTGGCTTCACTGTCAGTAGATTAGAGAGCAGGGACCTATGCTTCATCACCTACTCCCCTAAAATTCTTTGTTTGTCACTGGCTTTTGGAAAGACAAGACTGAGAGTGGCTATATCCCTCAGCAGTGAAAACCAGTCACAGTATCTTACTGCCTAGAACCAGGGGACACCCCTCTCAAGTCCTTCCCAGGCTGAGATTCTAAGGCTGCTTGGCAGACACTATTTCTTTCACGTAAAGAAACAAACGAAAAACAGTAGAGATGGTGATGTGAATTCAGGTGGGACAGGGATCTCAAAGCATCTCAGGACCAGCAACTGCTCTCGGTTGGAGTGACCCCGCACTGTCCCCTTTCTGCTCAGACATTTGCAAACTCCAGCTTTTTGGTGGCAATAGTTGGCATATCTGGATATTTCCTGGGGTTCTAGCAGACAGTTGAGATGAATATTTAATTAAATGTGTTTTCCAGTCTCAGCTGGACCTTCAGTGTAGCTGCGCCATCCACCATTGGTTCACAAACTAGGCCTCTCTTCTTTCTCCTAACACGGACGTTTCAAACCTTCCTTCTTCTCAAAGGGTTGATGCCCTTTCACAACCCAAACGTGATGGGGCACGTGATGGGGCATGGGGTACTCTGCCCTTAGGACCCTTCTGCAGCCTCCCACTGCCTCTGGATAAAGCTCTGCTCAGTCCCCTGGCTCACGTGGCCTCGAGCGGCCCCACCTGTCCTTGCTTCTCTGGTCTTGCGTCTTCTCATTTCCTCGCAAGGTGCTTTGTGTGTTTTTCAGTATTTGCAACTCATCAAGCTCTTGCCTCTACGCCTTCACACTAATAAGCTGCTTTTTTAGGATGATCCTCCCCTCCCTCCACACCCTTGCCAGCCTGAAGTCTCATCTTCGTTTGCATTTCCTCCAGGAAGCTTCTCCAACTTCTTTAAGCAGGCTAATTATCCCTGGTATGTGCTGTGTCACACGCTGGACTTCCTCTTCAACGGCACTCGTCACACTTCATTGTAGCTTTTTGTTGAGCTGCCGATCTCTGCTGGATGCTGAGCTTTGAGTGGGCAGGGATTGCTTTGTTCTCTGATGTTCCCCCCACTGCCTAATACAGAGCTTTACACACGGTAGGCAATCACCACATAACCCAGTCCGTGAATGCAAGGTCACGGAGAGTTTGAAAAGTTGAGGCAAAAATCACTCATAATTCCATTGTTCTAATGAATGGGAACATTTTAATTTTACTTATTTCTCCTTTTCCTCCCACCAAATATTCATATATTTAAAGAGCTGCAGTCATGATGCACTTGCAATGTGGTATTTTGCTTCTAACTTACCATTTTTCCTAAGTTACACATAGTGAAACTGAAGCATTGGAGCTCATCCTTGTCCTACAGGCAGCCCGGGGTTCCAACTGCCAGGAGGAACATAAGGAACAAGAAGAATAAAGAATACGTGAAATACACTGTTGCATTTTTTTCAAGGGTGAGCTCTGGCTTTCCCCAAGCTCTGAACAAGCGGGCATGGCCTCTGTGTATGGTAATGACTTGGATGGCCGACTTGGGTTTGTTCATAGCCTGTGACAAAGAAAAAATGCAAGGTAGCTTTGAAAATAGTTCGATATTCTCATTCTCCCTATCCCTGTCTCTCCCCTTGTCATTTTTAAAATTATAAAAACCACTCAACAGCATAGATAAGTTCTTTCAATATTAGCAGGGACTCTGGAGTCAAGCAGCCCTAGATTTTAAAAGCTCTTCCACTGCCTGCTAATTTTGGGAAAACCACTTGAACTCCCTAAGCCTCCGTTTCTTTTTTTGTATAATGAGGATGATAGTATGGCGTGACTCACAGTGGTGCTATGAAATTTAAATGAAATCATGTATATGAAGTTGTTAACTGAAAAAACAACAAGGTTTATAATTTGGAAAAGGACAGCTTTATTTCTTACGGAGGTTCACAGCCTACGGTGGCCATTCGGGCAGGCTGGAAAGCAAGGCTCCAGGAACACGTGCTTCAAGGCAGGGAAAATGGGAACGGGATTTTATACTGAGCAGAATGCCCAAATAAACATATGTAACAAGCTATAGGAGGAGTCGTGACTACTTATAAGAAGAGAAAACATGCGCATATGTAGTTGTGCTTCGTACCTCCCATCCTGTCATGGCTAGGAACTCGGTTTTAAGGTTTCTCTGGGGTTCTCGTGGACAAGAGGGGTTCATTCAGTTAGCAGGGGGCTTGGGATTTTATTTTTAGTTCACAAAGTGCTGAGCATAGAGTTCGGCACATAATAAGTGCTCAATAAATGATAGTCATTTTAGTTTTTATTCATAAGCTGATGGACCTCCCCAGGATTCCTCAGATGACCACTTAACCACTGTTAAGGGAATAAATCCCTGATATTCTCACACTGCAGAGAGGATGCCACATAAAAATTGCCCAAGTGAAGAGCAGCTTGAACACAAACACCTGCAAACCAGATCAGCTGTCCCTCCTCTGTCAGTTTGTGGTTCACGTGTTAAACTGCTGTCCATGACATCCCAGTGTACAAGGCACGTCTCCCTGATGTGGAGACACGCAGATCTCTTGTCGACTTGTGGTTTCACTTGCTCTGGAAAAGACTGCCTGTTTCCTAAAGTGTTCTCCAAATTGCATGAAAATCCTATGAGTCCTTCTCAGTAATGTGATAATGGTCCCATAGACTGAAACATTACTTTATTTGTATTAATGGTAGAGAACAGTTCTTATTCAAATCTAAAATGCAAGGACACACAACAGAGTTTCACCTTGGAGTGCTTCTTGCTCCCTTTACATGGCTAAGTCAGTTATATTTTAAAATAGTTATAGTTTAAAAATATAACTATATTTTATAAAATAGTTATATTTTAAAATAGAAAAGAGATTATATGATGCAGCCTCTGCTTCATCAGGAGGAGAAAATGATGTTCCTTCCTCTGCATGTTCATTCAGACATCACACAGCAGTTCCTGAAAGCCAGGCACTGTGCTGGGTGACAGGGGTACAGGGGTGCAGAGCACAGCCTCGGAGTGCCAGGCGAGGGAGACCTACGCATATGCAACAAGCTCGATTTTCACGTGACCAATGCTATGTTTGAGGCTAAAGTATAAAGAAAACCCAGTTGACAATGCTATCACCTTATTTATCAAATTGAATATGCCATTGATAATAAGATACACCCTAATTTCAGGAATAGTGTCTTAGGTCACCAGTAATAAACCCTGAGACCAAAATTCACATGTAAGAGATAAATTAAGGAAGGGCTCCCAGGGGAACCCAGTAAGGGAACAGGGGAGGAAGGCCAGGGAAAGGGAGGAAGCCAAGCAAAGTCCCACAGAGAGCAGCTGCGGCTGCATCCCACAGGGGAGCTCTGGGCCATACGTGGCAACTCAGAGTTTGTCCTGATGTGAGGCAGGGGAGCTGGACTTTCATACTCCTGCACCAGTCATTGGCTGAGGACACCCAGGGACACTGTATCTGCAGCTCTCTGCTCTGGGTAGCCCTAGGGCAGTCCTCTGAAGAGAATGGCAAGGGCAGTTGGAAGCAGAAGCCCACATCGGTGTGAGGAGAGGTACATAGACATGGTACCAGCAATCCAAGAGGATCTGGCCAGAACACCAACGCTGTTTGCTACAGATAAGTGAACGCGAGTGCACGTGCGTCTCAGGAACAATGGCTCAGCCGTGGAGAGGGGTGGGTGTCAGGCTGGGCTTCACGGAGAAAGCAGCTGGCTTTGAACGGAGCAGCAGAAGAAATTTTTGTGGGACGGTGTGAGACCAAGGAAAAGACAGCAGTGAGAGCTCAGCCAGGAGGTCCCTGTCACTGGCTGCAGCCAACTTCTGGGGCAGAGGGGCTGAAGCCACCTTAGAGGGCGCTTCTGTTGGAAACACTGTGTGGTTGCCTCTTACTCTGACCTGACTCCTTTCTTGGGTGCTGCGAGGCCAGCTTCCTCTGCAAGGTGACATTCCACAGCCAGGGCAGGACGACAGAGGCTGCAGCAGAGACCTCAGTGTAGGCTCTGGCAGCCAGGGAGGGCTGGGTTAGCCATGCACTGAGGTTCAACTTTGTCCTGTGTCACCCAGGGAATCTGGGAAAGTTTCTAAACACAGGGGTGATATGATTTGGCCTGTGCTGAAGAAGCATGACGGGGCTACGATGTCTTCACATCTAGATAAGGGTGCTTGTACCCTTCACTGGACAACGGTACTTTTATTTTTTTTTATTCTTTGCTGTGGGGACTGCAACAATCCCAACAGACATCTCTCGGTCCCTATCTGTCTTCATCTGCTTGGGCTGTCGAAACAGAATACCACAGACTGGGTGGTTTACACAATAGCAATTCATCTTCATACAGTTCTGAGACCGGAGTCCCAGCAGGGCTGGGTTCTGATGAGAGCCCCCTCCTGTGGGTGGCTCCTTTTCCACGTGCGCTGCCGGGGCTTTCCTCGGTGCACGGGAGCAGAGGGAGAGAGACAGGCAGGCGTGCAGACACACGGGATGAGAGCACCCTTTGGTTTCTCTTCCTCTTCTTCTAAGGACACTAATCTTGTCAGTTCAGAGCCCTACCCTTATGACCTCATTTAACCTTAATTACTTCTGTAAAGGCCCGTCTCCAAATTCGGTCACATTAGGGGTTAGAGCATCAACGTACGAGTTTGGGGAGGACACAAATGTTCAGTCCCTAACACCACCTCATGGATTTTTTTTTAAATAGTTGGAAATATTCAGATCTGAAAATGCTCCAGAGGCTTAAACGCAGCGGGGCCCATGACATCAGTCAAGGCTTAGTAACTAGCCAGCAGATGGTTTAGCCCAGCTCTTGACCTCATTTGATTCTCTTCTTTAACTACCCAGACTATCAGTGTATCCCAGTTAAATCTGTGCTCCTTGGATTTCTGACAGAATTTGTATTTCATCTCTAAAGCTGACTCTGGGGGGTTTATCAGGCCCAGGGTTCAAATCCTAGCTTCCCAACTGATCCTTACGGAGCCAGCCACCCTGCTGGCTTTCCCATCTGGATTTGCGACAGCTGCCTCTGTGCCTGGAATATGTCTATGAAATCTATGAAGCAGACTGTCTAGTTCCAACGGGAAGCAACTGTCACTGGTGGGTCACCGGGCCCTGGTTGTGGCATGTCACCTTGGAGGAGGAGCTGGCTTCATTGGATACAAGATGGATTTTTAAAAATGAGGCATGATCTTTGCAATTTAAATAGCAAAACATTGCCTGTGGCTGAACATATACACTTGAGCTAAATAAATTCTAAAGCACTAACACTAAATAACCGAACACTAATAATAGAAAACACTAAATAGCCAAATGGGACCATCTCCATCCAAAAAACCAGTCATATCCTGTAAACAATACTCTGCATCATTCCTTTTTTCCATAACCATACTTAAGTTTAGTTCTTAATATTTTTCTCTGTGTTCTCCTAGCCATTGTGTAGGTTCAGTCATGCTTTTAAAAAATTTGTAAATTTTTCAGAATTTTTTTCTGATCACAAAAGCATACATTTTTATGGTGAGAAATTTGAAAAATTTAGATAAGCATAAAGAATAAAATACAACTCACCTATAAGCAGGAGTAACTGCAGTTAACATTTTGCCACTTTGTTTTTAGTTTATATGTATAACACTCATTTGTTCATTCATTTACCATTCATTCATTTTTCCATATTTACTGAGCTCTCTCAAGGAGCTTACATTCTAGCAGGGAAAAGGAACAATAAATTGATAAATCAGAAGGTGAAGTAGTGGGTAGTGATGAATTCTATGTTAAAAATAAAATAGTGTGATGTGATATCAAGTACTTTTTAAGTTGAAGCCTGATAGACAAGAAGCAGCCAGCCTTGCGAAGATCTAAGGAAGGAACAGTCCAGGCATAAGGAGCAGCTGTGCAAAACCTTAAAAATACAAGTACTCTTTAAGTGACACTTACAAGAATGTCCTTGTAAGTATACAACAAAAAGATAGATATACACAGATAGAGGCAGTTGCACTGTTGTGTACAGTAGCAAATGACTATAAATGATCTATCCATAGGAATTTGTTAAATAACGAATTCATGGTGCTTCCATAAAATAGAGCATCTTATAGTTGCTAAAAAATGAGGTGGCTCTCTCTCTATACGCTGGTATGGAAAGACCTCTAAATGGTGACTAGGATTCCAGGCTGCTTGAATCTAGTGGTTTTGCCATTCACTAGAGCCTCCTCAAAATCCTCCACTAAGTTTGTGCACTCGACTATCCAACCAACAGCAGAGAGAGAGAGAGATTATAAGAGGTTACACAAGACAGTTCAGAAGCTGGTCCCTGACGGGGTACACATCACACCCACCCATATTCCATGAAGTCTCATGGCCCCACCTACGCCATAGGGAGGCTGGGAAATGTAGATGAGATGTGCATATTAGTTTCTTTTTCTTTTCTTTGTTTTTGGAGGCAGAGTCTTGCTCTGTTGCCCTGGCTAAAGTGCAGAGGCATTATCATAGCTCACTGCAACCTCAAACTCCTGGGCTCAAGCAAGCGATCCTCCTGCCTCAGCCTCCAACCTGAGTAGCTGGGACTACGGGTGTCTGCCACCATGCCCGGTTAATATTATTATTATTTTTTTTCTATTTTGTAGAGACAGGGTCTTGTTCTTGCTCAGGCTGGTCTTGGAATTCCTGAGCTCAAGCAATCCTCCTGCCTCAGCCTCCCAGAGTGCTAGGATTACAGGCGTGAGCTACCATGCCTGGCCTGTATTAGTTTCTTATTTGCTGCTGTAACAAACGCCACAAACTTAGTGGCTTAAAACAACATATGTTTTCTCTTACAGTTCGATAGGTTAAAAGTCCAACACAGATATCACTTGACTCAAATCAAGATGTCACCAAGGCTGCATGCCTTCTGGAGGCTCTGGGTTAGAATCTGTTTCCTTGCATTTTCCAGCTTCTAGGGACTGCTCACATTCCTTGGCTATGGCCCTCTTCCTCTATCTTAAAAGTCAGAAACATTATATTTCTTATAAATATTGATACCCTATCTACTGGATGTTGCCTTGTTTCTAAGACTCAGGATTTTGTGTTTATGTGGTTATTTCATTATGTCTTCACACCTTCACACTTTTCTTCACATTTCCAGAATCAGTCCTACAACTGATGACAAAAGAAAACCGGCCAGCTTCCAGGCCATGCCGAAAGGTGGTTTGAATTGCCCACGCCTGTGCAGACTTAGCTGGGTTCTCTGTCGTTTCATTGACACCTGATTGAATTATTTTCATTGGTAGCACCAAGTGTGGTTAATTTTTACTTAATGTGGTCTTCTAAATATTGTTTAAAATATCATCAAAATATCACCCCATGTTTCAGCATCGAAATGAAAAGATCCCTGTCTGCAAAAGAGCAGGCAAATACAGCTGGCACGGGATTAATCACAATTTGTCCAGAGAGGAGTGAATGCCCTTCCACAGTTTTTTGGTAAAGCAACAACCAAATGTCCTTTAGAACCTAAGAAGAATTTTGTTTTGTTGTTGAGACAAAATGACGTTAGAAGCAGCGAAAGTCTAGGCGGGAGAACTTGGTATAACTGACTCGTATGTCAGGAAGGACTGTGTCTCGGACTCCAAACATGGCTCTGACAGCATTTCCTAGCCGATTTTCAAGAAGAACTTTGTAACAATCCTCAACATTTAATTAAGGAGGGAACAAAATAGGTTTAATCAAATAAGAAATGCAGACAAACCCCAGCTATTTCTAAATATGCATCACGTTAAAAGTCAATATTAAAATGTGTAAAAGCAGTAAAGCTCCCCAAATAGTAGGTCCTCCCCACAATGCTCTGCGTAGCTGCTCATGGCTAAAAATAAATGACAGGAATTTTAAGCACTGAATGTGAAAATGTATTTTTCTCTAGCAGTAAATAGAATAATTTTTGTGTATATTTACTGTTTTTTTCTCCCAAAAGAATCAGTTTTTGTTTAATCAGTGAGGTGATTTAAGGAAATACAGTATGTGTAGCAATTTACTTGTGATGCCTCTGACAGAATTGATTGCAACACATCATAGAAAAGAAACATTTGACCAGGGTACTACCAACGTCCCTTCCACCAGTAATGTTGCCTTGTTCTATGGGCCCATGACCAGTGGCCGGCTGGTACCAGGCCTTGAAGAGGCATCGTGTGCACCTCGTCCCAAATGCATGTTCAGAAACATCTCATTTAGAGTTTGAAATGGCCATAGTGGTCTTCAGTATCTATATTGGGGTGGGTCATTATCTTAACCTACTACCTAATACTACTATTTAGGGGGACTTCAGCATCAAGAGCTGTGATGTCCTATGGCTTTCAGTATCCCCATCAATAAAAAAACTGATTTCTACTTACTACTATAAAAGAAATGCTTTTATTGGTCATTGCCTGTTTTTTGTTTTTTTGCTAGAAAATAAGAGCGGGAATCTTATTCCCTTTTATTCATTTTTTGTTTGTTTGTTTTTTGTTTTTTTCTCCACCCCCATCCTTCCCTTTTATTCATTGATGTATCCCAATAACCTAACAACACATGACAGGTATTCAATAAGTATTTGCTGAGTAAATGTATATGATTTGCTTGAAGCTAAGGCCACTGTCCTCCTGGCAGGTGATTCCTCCTGGCTTCCTTTACCATTAGTATTGCAAAATCTTTCCAGGAAAAGGGTTAAGCTTCTCTCCATATCCCCTTCTTCTGCATTCTCATAGTAATTTACAAAATACATATATTATAAAGGTGGTAATTATCCACATTTAATAACTCATTTTATTATACACACGTGTGACTCTTCCACTATATAGAAGTTCTTAGAAATCAGGGTTGGTGTCTTTGTTTTGCTTTTGTGTTTTTTCCCTCTTTAAAGGTAACATTTCCTTTCTGTTTATTATTTATTCTCATGAATGTGTCACATAAAAAACTGAAGGACTTGGCTTTGCCTGTGCTCCTTCGCTGGGGTGCAAACCCCTCTCAGCAGGTGTGAGCACCAGAGCTGCGCTCCAAGTCCTTGACAGTCCTCGGCCCCATCAGGAATTCGGGCTCAACACGTGTTTGTTGAAGGAACGGTGCCGGCTTTCCTTTTGAAAACCCTGGAGGGACTTCAGCAAAGCTCAAAGGAGGAAAAGCTGAATTTCCTCCTTTTAAAACATTGCATGGTCTCGCCCGTCCCCCCACAGGCATGTAGTAGCTTCTAATCTTGGACTTGGCACCAGTTACCTGTCAAAGCAAATCATTCTTAAAAAGGCTTAAGTAAGAGGCCAGCCAAAGGCTTTATTTTGACAAGACGCTGTATGTCTGAGTGAGGCTCACCATGTCCTTAGCCTTGGCTGTCCCCTCTTGTGACTCAGAAATAACCTGAACTCCTCTGATGTAACAAGTTTTGGGAAGTTCTGCTGAACTGATTGACAAATCTCTCCCAGGACAGCCTGGCATGCCCAGACAACGTACGATAAGCATATTGACAGTGATGATCAAATTAAATAGCTTCTCCTGGGTTTTCCTGTCACCACTGGCAGAGGTGACATGGAAACCCCAGGCCTTGAGAAAAACATGCCTGGGAACATACTTTGGCTGCTTGCTGGGGCGTTACGTTTCCAGTTCTCTAAGAAGTTTTAAGCCGCTAGCATAAACACAAGTACTCCTACATCGCAACCCCCATGAGATAAACAGCGAACTGCTACTCAACAGCCAGCACACCCTGAACTAACTTTCTGTGGAAACTCCCTAGGGGCCCGAGGTTGCATAAAATTCAACGGGAAAAGACAGTGAAACACTCTTTCTCCACCACAGCATTCTGAAATCTTTGAATTTGTAAATTGCTGCTTGCATTATCCACTTACATGAAGGTGGTCCACGGAAAGCAGTTTTTATTGGTATATGGGCAGCTCCTTCAGGGATATTTGAAGGTCAGAGCGTGGTACATTCCAGAATCCTCTGTCTTGAGATTTAGGCCAATTAGCCAATGAACAACATTTTCCTAGTCAATCAAGGTCAAAGCTTAAGGTCTTATTCACGTTGGGGGAATATACCTATGTTTGTGTATTACGTATTGTTTATCTGAAGCCTTCCTGTCTCAGAGGGCAAAGGGAAGGATGCTGCCTCCTAGTGGGAGACAAAGGAAAACAGAGAGAAACAGCTGCTTAGAACAGGCTGAAGGAATTGGAGAGGATCTCAGACCCTGGATAAAAACACAGACTCTACTCCCCCTGCTTTTAAAAGATCTGATTTTATGCTAAGCACAAGATCTCTTTCTAAACATCTATACGGCCTCACTTGGTAGCGCATTCAAACCTACCAACCAACATATTTTTGACTACTTTCTATGTGTTTGAACATGTCTGCAATCAAAGAAGTCACCAAAACAATATTAGGCATGACTTTTGCCCTCAGAAAATGTATGTGCAATTCAGTAGGAGAGACCAGTGTACACCTTAAAGCAATCAGAAATAAGCAGGTCTTCGCCTGGCTCAGTTTATGTGTCAATAGCTTAATCTTCTTTTGGGCTCCTCTACCCCGGGGAACGAGCCCAAACTCCTTAATTTGGCATTCGATGATCTTTATAATCTGACTTCTCACCCATACCCTACTCAGCCACATTTCTTGCCACTTCTGTCTTACATTCCCGTGTTTCAGCCACTCTTGGAGCTGGCTTAAGGGTGGGCCCATCAGGGAGCCGATCTCTAAGGCTTTCTAACACATCACTTGACCTCTAGCAAGGCACAGAGAACAGGATTGTCAGAGCCCCTCGGGGAGAGGAACTTACGTGAGATCCTGTAGTAAACTGCTAAGGGTGGGAACCGATGTCCCCCAGGGGCCTGCTTAAGTAATAGCAAAAATTTCTAAATTGTTTTCCAAGGAGAGTAAGTAGTTTCACATAGTTGTAGGTTTTTATTTGATTGGGTCAGGGGCCAAGGAGTTGACTTGCTGGGAAAACTGAGAAGAGCAACTGCATGTTGCCATCAGAGAGCCCTCCTTATCTACCATTGTAACACCTGGCTTCTCCTCCAAACAAAATGATAAAACATAGGTTAAAAGGAACACCTAATTATTAACCAGCTGAGGGTGGGCCAGTCATGGTCCACTGAGCTACCAGCAGTTCTCAGGACTTCCCATACTCTCTTATGCCTCTGTGCTTTGAGAGGTTTACCTGGGACCACCCCATCAATACTCTATACCAAGTTAATCTTGAAATGCAACTAAAGCTATTGCTTCTGTCATAAAATATTCCCTGACCCCATACTATACTCTGGCCTAGCCTGGTCTCACCAGATGCCTAGCCTTTGTGTTCTCATTAGCCTTGATGCTCATCTCTTATCACAGAGCTTTATTATAATAAGCTATTGGTGTCTGACTCTTTCACTAGGCTGGAAGCTCCCTTACAGGTATGGGCTGTGTCTTACTCTTCTGTGTACTAGAGCATCGCTCCTAGCTCCTGGTCCTTTGAGTGTATTAGTGCTCTTTTGTAAGACAGGGAAAAAGGGAGATCACTGAGAAAGCATGAGCAGTTGGATTCACAGAAAAATATCAGAGTTGGGTCCTGCAGTGGGTAGTTAGGATGTGAAGGGGCAGGGGGAGGGTTTTCCTGCCTGGAGAGTGATTGTGAGCAAGAGAATTAGAAAGAAATAGTCAAGGACACAAGCCCAACAGTGAGAGGCAAAACATTTTTCCGTATGGCTAATGAAGATCTAACCAAGTCCATTTTCTTTTGCTCAGTCTTTCCCAGATCAGAAGGATAAAAATATTGTATAAATTCAAAATTGGAATTATGAGCAGACAGAAACCTGGGTTAGCATTCCAGCTATGAAAGCAAGTCTTCTCAAGCGCTGTATGAATTCACAGGACAAGATCTTTCTCATTGCATACTCTACCCCCAACTGCCCCAAAAGGTCCCTATACAGTGAGGTCTTGTTGTGGGGGAGGGCGGTGTTCACAGCATGAGGTTGGAATAGCTAGAGTTTAACTAGAATGGTAGGTTTTGGCCTTTGTAATTACAGCTCCTATAATTACACAGGCCTGATCTTCCTATCAGTGGTCTGTTTCTTGAGGCCTGGGTTGAAGATTACTTTGCAGACAATATAGGGATTACTCTGGAGAGTGGTGCTCAGGGATGTTATCTGGTTAAGTGGATAGAGGGTAGAAAGTATTGAGCAATACCTCCAGTTTTGGATAGGGTTATTCTGAAACAGAAAAATGTCAGATAACACCACTAGCTAGACCAGAAACTTCTGTTTCTTTGAGATTTTGGAGGGGAAGATAAAGAGTCAAATGATACAGATGATGAAGCCATGAGAGATTTTGTCTGGAAAAACAATTTTTAGACTGTGGTTTAAGATAGAAAACATCATATCTATACTCTTAAACTGCTTTGTGCACAGCAAAGACATGCTTATAAAGCAAACCCTAGCATCTATAAGAATCTTAATAATCAAAAACAATGTCAATTAAATGAATTATAGAGCTGTTAATAAATGTAAGAACTAATACTATAAAACCTCTAGAAGAAAACATAGGTGAAAATCTTTGTGACCTTGGGTTACGCCAACATTTCTTAGATTCAACACAAAAAGAATAGACCATAAAAGGAAAAATTGACCAATTGGACCTCATCAAAATTAAAAACTTCTCTTTTTAAAATATCAATTACATTGATTAATTCATTCTAAATATTTATTTTTTATTATGTGCCAGATCCTCCTAGGTATTGGATCATGGCAATGAATTGCATTCCCTCTATTATATTGGACTAGAGAAAGAAAATGAACATTTTAGAAAGATTTATAATAAGGAATAACACAAAGCATGGGAAATTTTATGAACTAGAATATCCCTATCATATTTTAAAATTTTTCAATGTAAACTCTTGGACAGGATCTAATACCAGGAAATGCTGAGAAATGCTGAGAAACAAGAATGTGTGTAAGAAGTCTGTCTGTTGGTGTTTGTTGGGTCTTATACCACATGAGCAAGAATCCTAGAGATGTGGGTGCAGGATAAAGAATATCAGTGCTTTGGAGGGTAGTCTGAGAGCACATTTCACTCCATGTGTCCCATGGGACGTTAGAGTCAGGCAGAACTAGATTTGAATACTAGTTTCTTCCACGAGCTTTGGGATCCCAGACGCCAATGGAAATGTTACTTCATAAAATTGTAGGGATTAATGAGGTAATAGACGTAAAGTGCAGGGGACATAACTGGGCCTCAGTAAATGGAAACTATCATTGGTGATGATGATGATGATGATGATGATGATGATGATGATGATTGTGA
>CAUYRT010000827.1:0-21656 GCA_963574885.1 Lepilemur ruficaudatus
GAGCTGCTCGAAGTGGGGTCTGCGGTCCAGGCCACACCCCTGGTCTGCTGTCACCGATCACACAAGAGATAAAGACAGAAAAACTGAGAGAAGCATTTAGAAGGAGCAATCTGACAGAGTAATTTTGATATCTGCGGAATCTAAAAAACAAAAAAAACCCCAATCTTGCATTTTGCGTATCTCTGTTCTTTTTCATCGCACTTTTCTAGCAATTGGTTCTTACTGTATTTTTATAAGACGTATTGATCCACAATGGATTGGGAATCTCAGGGAAAATAATCTTTCACATAGCCAGGTGGAGAAGCACCGCACCGCGGAGTCCTGCATGCACAGTACGTGTATAACGCTCGCAAGGACGCTGATTCACCTGCAGTCATCTCTGAAGTGAGCTGAATATTAAGATTTTTTTCAGAAGCAGATAATTTTGCCTGTGTGTGATACACTAAGCTCCTCTGATTAACACTGAAATTAATGAGGGCCAATGAGATGCCATATAATCAAAACTGTTCCCTGGAACTGAGATCATAATTAACACGATTCCCTTGGAAGGGCAGAGTCCCGTGGTCAAACCCGTTTGGGATACACACCGCATCCCACCGTCCCTCCGGGGGAGGCGTGATACGCATCAGCGTATTAAGGATTCTGGGAAGGCTGGTAATAAAGACATGTGTTGAATTACACGAATGTGACCCTCTTTATCTAAACTCCTATTAACATCTTATTCAGAAAACACAATTTTTGAAATGCTGATATAGTCAAACAACTCCAGATTAGCAATTAAAAAATCTGTCCCGGTGTCTCTCGTGAGCTGATTCTTCTCTTCCTGTATAAATGGATCACTCTACCCACCCACCGTCCACGCAGAGCCACAGCACGGAAGGAGGTAATTGTGTAAAATCACCTCCTATGGCAGGTAAGCGCCTTCGGAGCAAGGAATTGGCTCCAACACCCACCCTGCAGCCCGACACACATAAAGGGCTTGCACAGTTCCTAAGCTGCTGCCTAGGAAATGTTCCAGGTTGTCTCCCCATCCCCCCACACCCAGGATGGCCGATTCCAACGGTCATCTGTTGGGCCACTCCCCTGGAATTCTGTGTCTTTGGAGGCCTCCCTTACTCCGGCAGGCACCTGCCCGCCCTTCCAAGGAAACGCAGGTGGGACCCAGAGTAGAGTCAGGAGGACGCCCTGAACTTGGCAAAAGCCTCCAACCAGTAACAGGGCTCCCCCAGCCTCAACCTCGGAGCAGATATTTCTCTAAGAAGCGTTGGGGGTTGCGAGGGTGGGACCACGGCCACGCAGGACTCAGGTGCCCAAGACCAAAGCCATCGCCCAGCCTCAACGATCTGCCACCTTCTCCCGCGGTACCCACGCGGCACTCAGTCGTGACCCGCTGGGCTGGATCGATACTGCACTCATTTAGAGGAAGAACAATCTAAACACAAATAATATCACAACCAGGAAAAGAAAAAAAAAGCACTATAGCAAAGAAACCATGTCAAAGCTTGACAGCGTCTCTTCCCCACCTACCACCGTAACCGGGCTCCTATTTGCCCTCCAGCCCCCCAATTTCAACAATCAATAATAACACATTTTTCCCTCAAACAACTTCTGTTTTCAACTTCGATGGCTCCTCTGTCCGCTTCACAGGCAGCACCCAGAATGTGGGCGACTTCTGCAAGGTCATGTGGTCAGCGGAATGTAGGACAAGGAATCGGTTCTGTCACACCCTCCCGTAACCACCAAACCACCAGGTCTCTGCCAAGGTCAAAATTATCATGAAATGCTGTTTACACAGCACACAACCGGCTGCTCCGAACACGAACCTCGACTGCAAACGATGAAAAATAAAAAGACAGGCAGCCCCCCCGCCCCCGTTTCACTTACTGTTCACGTAAACATTAAATGCTATGGAAGCGTTGACGTCAGGATTGGACACCAGAAACGTGTACGTGCCACCTTCAGTCCCTTTTAGTCTGGTTAAGTGAAGTTCACTGACGTATCTACAAAGAAAGGACAACAGATCAATCACCTGCGGACGGCCTTGGAGGAGGGCATGTCTTTTTCAGTTTCTACCTAGAAATGCACGCCCTGTTCGGGGAAAAACATGACCCACTTAATTCGGTATTAACAAAATCTGCAATAACCAACGCAAACACACGCCCGCACACACACTCCATCTGGGACGAGTGGCTGTCGCATGAGCACAAAGGCGACCTCCCGGAGACTGCGGCCACTCCCTCTGCCCACGGTGCCGGGCTCGGCTTCCCTCTGGCCACTGGCCTCAGCTCGCCTGTCTGCACCCGCCTGTCCCCTGCCTTCACGCAGACACCCGCAGGCGCTCCGAGCGAGGTCTTCACTGCCTACCTCCCCTTCCTTCTCGCAACACCACAAGCTCCTGGCTAGGATCCCGAGACTTGTTCCCAGGGTCACCGTTGCAGCCTACGTACGCTGTTCAAGCTTCTGTTTTGCCATACAGGGCCTGTGGATTCGGCTGTGCAGACTGAGCACCCTGCAACCCTCAGGAGAGTTCGAGGCATGGGCTCAGCCCACGACCCACGCGATGCACTTGAGTTTCACACGAGCTGCGCAAGCAGCCACCATACGCGGTGGCCTCGTGCAGACTCTCTTCTCGCACTGCGTGAGCTCCCTGCAGCCCACCCTGCGGGTCTCTCTCTTCATAAGCCCCTGGCCTCCAAATCCCTGTCTCAGGCTCTGCTTCTGGAGGACTTGACCTCAGCTACCTCCCCCCTGGACGTCTCCACTGGAGATCCCACTGTCAACCTCAAAGCCCGCAAACCCCTGACTGAACTCACCACCCTGCCTTGGAAACGTGCCCCTCTTCCTCCTCCGCTTCCTCTCCTCCATGGTCTGGCCTCTCACCACCCCAACCTACGAGCATCTTCAGCTCCTCCCTCCCTCTGCGACCCTCTCAATCCCCTGGACACCTCCCGAATCCATCCTCTGCCCTCCAGCCCTTAGTCCTTGGCCCGGGACACCAACATCTCTCACTCATGTTCTTCCAGTGAGCTACAGCTGCTGACTAGAAAAACACACAGACGCTATCCAGGCACCCACCCACTGATCCTGGTCAAATCACTTCACCACTCTGAACCTCAGTCTCCTCGTCTATAAAAATGGCGGACATAAGAGTAAGATCTGTGGGGACTAAAGTCAGTGAGTTAATATGCTTCAGGTACTTAGGACCACGCCTGACAGAGGAGAGCACTTGTAGCTTACGTGGAGCGTGACCCTTGCTGCTGTTTTTACTGCAATGTTTTGAGGATCAAAAAGGAGAGGTCTGATGGAAAAGAACTTGGGTGAGTTCACTGCCTGGCCCAAAGCTACTTTAGGATTCTTAGTTTTTTTTTTAGAGTTTTACGAGATGACGAAAGGTACTAACTTCCTCTTTCTCTGCAGAGAATTACTGACTGTGTCCTGCGTGTACGGCAGGCACGGCTTTGCACCATCCTCGGAACTCTGGGAAAGAACCGTCCTCCTTGTTATGGATGAGAAAACCGAGGCTGAGTTTGTGTGTGCACGTGTGTGCGCTCTGAACACGCGGTGCCATGGAATACTCAGATGAGGACGGAAGGGGCAGCCGGGGACCTCCTTCTTTCCCAGGTGTCTTCTCGTGCGTCTGTGGGCCGCAGCAATCGGATCTGGGGAGCGCAGTGGGAAAGCGGGGGGGACGAAAGCAGTCCCCAGGGAAGGTCCTTTTCTTACCTGATGTTACTTTCATTCTGAGACTTGGGGTAATCTTCCCACTTATCCGTGAAGGTTCTGTTCATGTACACCCACTGCTGGCGCTCAGGTCTGGGGTACGCCTCGTACTCAACAACCAAATCGACAGTTTCCCCGTCGTTGACAAATATCGTGGTGTTCATCATGGGGAAGATGTGAATGAAGCCTTTGTCTAATTAGAACAGAGTTAAGACAGAGGGAAACCGTCACCCACAGCTACCCAACAAAAAACACCACCTCATCTTGGAATGACAAAGATAATTGACTGACTTCTGGTGTGAACTGGCAGTAACAAGTAAGAGAATTTTAACTAGCTATTTTATATCGTATTTTGCTCTTTTAATAGAATCACTGTCATAAAGGACACACTTGAAATACTGATTCCCCCATCTCTGTCTCAGAAGCAATTCTCTTAAAGACCTCCCACTCGGAAGTCTTCTAAATCTACTAGTCTTGATGTTTATTAGGTTAAAAAGTATTTGGACTAAACAGCCCATACCCAAACCCACTATAATTGTGTCTGTGTTAAGGTGTCGTAAATCAATAAGGAAAAGAGCACTCTGATACTTCATGAAAATGTTAAAAGAATGTCCTTCAGTATTTGAAGAAAAATAAACTCAAAATTTGAAGAAAAATAAACTTGAGAATTTCAAAAAGAATTTGAAGAAAAATAAACTTGAATCATATTGCACATCACAGATAAATCAGAGACAACAGCATTTTAACAATCAAACTGTATTTTTAACTAAACAGCAGAAGTGACTCCTATCAAACTTCTACGGAAGAGGCTGCCTTTTAGGCTTTATGGAAACAAGAGGAGAAAAACAAAATCGTAACAGACAAATTTCAGAATGCAAACATTGTCAAATGTCTATGTAGTAAAATTAATTAAGGTGACAGGAAAAGAGGATGGTAAAATATAGAAGGGAAAATGTTCAGCTCAACTAGTCATTAAAATAAGACATCACTTTACACTTCTTAAAAATAGCAAAACTGATTTTAAATAAACTCAGTAATTTTGCAAGCGTGACAAAAAGTAGCACACCGAATTACACTCTCTCAGCTGGCACAATTCTTCCAGGAAGCACTTAGCAATATAGATTTAAAAAAAAAAAATTATCTACTCTTCAATTTAATCCTGTAATTTCCATATGAGAAATCTTCTTAAAAATGGGATAGATAGCTACACGTCAGGAAAAAAAAGTGCTTTTTATACTAGTTAGAATAATTATGAAAAATGACAAAATAAGAGAGCTGGTTAAATAAATAATGCAGCCCTTAGAAATGGTTATATCATAAAATAAAAAAGTGCTCGAAAAAAAGGGCAATAAAATAATCGCCAATCTTATTTTTATAACCGTCATTCATAGAATGTTTATTATGAGCCAAGAACTGCCCCTAAGCACTTTAGCATATATTTTACTTAATAGTTATGATGAACATTTAATCTTACAATAATACTGAAAGACAGAGCTTATAACCTCTAATTTTTAGATGAAAAAAAAAATCAAGGCCTTAAAAGCTATCTAGCAGTACCTAGATTTGATCACAGGTCTGTGAGAAGCCAAGCCTGGCCTCCTCTTGCTATAGGATACCCTGGAGTCTCTATGTACTTTAAGAGAAAGAGAGTTGAAAATATAAACAAAACTGTATATATGGTTAAAACTCTTTAAATAAAAAAATACAAGCAATATACCAAAATCTTAAAAATGATTATATCAAGTTAGTGGGAATACAGGAGAATTTTAACTTTATTTTTCAACTTTTTAAAAAATTTTAAATTAATTATAAAATTTAAAATTATCATTCATTAACTTTGGTGCTATCCGGTTAAGGATATTGAAGGCTGGCATTATAGTTGTACTGCTCTTTAATTTTCTATAGATTCAGAATTAAAAACACAGCCCAAATATGCTTTGTCCGCTGTAGCAATGAAGGGAGAATTTTTCAGGTGAGAATGAAAATCTCACCAAATGAAATTTAGTGAGAAATTAATTTCCAAATGAAAATTAGAGAGAGACGGAAACCATCACCCTGTTTTGATACCTGAATCATAGATGATATACCATCTTGGCATTTTTTAAGAAAATTTAGGTTAATTTTGAGGGAATAAATATTTTATCTGAATGCTACACTGAATTTTCAAGTTCTCAAGGTCTTAAAGACAGTACTCAATGCAAAATATTCAAATATTTCAGATACTATCTGCAATGAAATGGGTTCTCACAATAACCATATACAAAATGCTTGAGTCCTGCTGAGTTTCCTATAGTCGAATTTGCACAATGTCATAATACGTCCTATTAGGAGCTTCCAATTCACGAAGTGTACGAATTACTAGAAGATGGCCAGGCACAGTGGCACACACCTGTAATCCCAGCTATTTGAGAGGCTGAGGTGGAAGGATCTCTTGAGCCCAGGAATTTGAGACCAGCCTGGGCAACATAGAGAGACCCCATCTCTAAAAGAATTTAAAAAAATTAGCCAGACATGGTGGCATGCACCTGTAGTCCCGGCTACTCAGGAGGCAGAGGTGGGAGGATCACTCAAGCCCAGGAGTTATGAGCTATGATCGCCACCACGACACTCTAGCCTGGGTGACAGAGCAAGAACCTGTCTCTAAAAAAAAAAAAAAAATTATTAGACCTCCACCTAGATTGTTGTAACATAAAGAATCAAAGAACTCCGCTCAGGTTGTTATGACATAGAGTTTAATGTTTCTTCAAGCACTCCTCCGTTAAGAAATTGGTGACGCTGTAACATTTAATCAGGTGCAACCTCTACCCCTGCTACTTCCGTAACATCTACTGCCTGTTCTCATTTCCACAGCCTCGGGAGTCAGAGGCCGTTTCTCAGAAGAGAAAACGAAGGCAGAGTTAAAGCAGGACACGTTAGAAAGTTGAGTTGGCAGAGCCCCCGACTCAAAACCAGGTCAGACTGTAGCTGCTTCTGCCACAAAAACAAGCAAAAACCAGTAACTATGTCAGGTGATGGAGATGTTCATTAGCCTCACTGTAGTGATCTTACTGTCTATATGTAGCCCATGACATCATGTTGCATACCTTAAATATACACGATAAAAAAAAATTATTAAAAAAAAAAAAAACCAACCGGGTTGGGGTGGTCCCAGAGCCTTGCTCTCTTCCCCACGCCATGTATCCCAATCCTTCTCCCGGCCACTAAAAAGTAACTCTGCTCTTTGTCTCTTCCTCTTCCTGTCCCACCTCAACCCACTCCCAAAACAAAGCGGAGGCAGATTCAGGTTTCACAGCCTCAGGTCTTTCCAGTCACACGGTTGTAATTCTTGGAAATTGATGAATGGATTTTAAAAATCTGATTACATACAACAATATGCTCAAAACATCCTTACTAATTGCTTTCTGGAGCCGAAGCTGAAGCCGATATATCAACATGCTCCCTAATCAACTTAGCAAATTAGCGCTTATGGAGTTTAATATTTTAAAAGCATAGCCCTCTATTCAAATCAGCAAATGGTTCACAGTCACGTTTAGGGACGAAGGAGTACGCTTTCTGTGTGCTGACTCGATAATTGCAAGTAAAGTGTCTTTTCTGTGTTCAGTCTGGTGAGATACTTTCCATTATACCACGGGCAGAAATACCAAACTTTTTGTGAGATTATTGTGGGATAAATCACACAGAGCTTTAACACTGCTACATAAATTATTGAAGAAATCTGGGGAGAGGGAAAAGGAGAAATACGAAAACAGATATTGTGTCATTTTCTTATTGCTCCTGATGAAGAATTTCACCACCCTCGAAGCATTTAATCAAAGTCAAGCACCGGGAACGTGGCTGCGTTACAAAGACAGGAAAACAGATTCAACTCAAACAATACTCAAAAGGCAAAAAAATCTGTAAATGAAGCAATTTAAAATTAATTATTATTGTTCTCAATAAATGAAAAGCACGAAGAAACTCTGCTCTGCTCTCTTCTAAGAAGATGCTTGGACCGTAAGTACTTAGTGAGATTTGGAGGACGAGGCTAAACCAGTTGTGCGTAGCAGGTTTGACGAGGTTGGGGGACTAACCTAGAATGCTCTGTAGAATCAATGAGCCATGTCCCAGCGCAACTTCTTCCTGAAGGTTTACGCTATAATCTTTAAGGATGCAGAGCAGGGTGGGGCGAGGAAGTCATGGGTTACTGGGCAGGAAAAGCCCAATCCAGCCCTTACTACAAATGAGCTAGTGTCAATGAGTAGCAAAACCATAAACAAAGTGGCAGAGAGAGGGCCCCACCAAAAGATTTGGGGAAACACCTGAGGCTCTACACACCTGTGCTCCCGGATAGAGTCTACAACCATTTCCAAACTCAAGTCATTCAGCAAGGATTAGAATTTTGGAAAAAGTTCCACTTCCATTGTGCTTGTTTGGTGGGGTGAGTAGCCCAGGGAGTAACAGGTTTGAAAAACTTCGGGAAGAGCTTTCCATTTTCCTCTATTAAACTGGCAGAATTCACTTCTGTGCTCTAGTTTCAACAGGCTACAACGGTAGTTTTTATTCCTTCATTCATTCGGTGATAACGAAATTCTAAGAAGCTGTTCGACATGCCATTTACATAAAAAGGAAACCATCTAGTAATTTCTTCTTTCACGACTGCCAGTAATTTATACATTCCCAGAGAGATATTTACCTACTACTTCCAAGGTTGTTGTGACATTCGCTGATCCAAAAGTATTACTGGCGTAACACGTGAACACCCCAGAATCGTTAACTCTTGCGGAGCTGATAGTCAGAGTTTCCTGACGTTCATAATTGAAGTCGCCGTGATGCCAGCTGTTCTGTTTTAGCTGGGCTTTCGTCTGCTGGTTTCAGAAGAAGAAGGAAAAAAGTCAAAGATTACCATGTCATTTATATTCAGGATCTTTCCTAGATAAATTAAAAATAGCAGCAATTAACTTCTCCATATTAGCTTTCATCACACACTACTTAGGTAAGAATAATAAAGCATCAGGACAAGTCTGTGATTGGAACACTTCATATTACAAGATTATATTGAAAGACAGTCATTATTAATGACTGGGGAAAAAATATGAAGATTCATTTCTTCACCATAGTATGTATAATTCCAAATTCTCTGCAATGCTAAATTTTAACTTACTATGTAAGAAATTTATGGAATACTTATACTTTATTAGATGAGTCAGCAGGGTTCTGTCATGTCCTGTTATATTACCTTTTTCTATTCTAGATCCCAATGATTGAAAGAGAATACATTGTAGTAACAACAGTGGTCTGCTTTATTAACATTTATTGTCTGCAGTAATGAAAACAGAATCACAATGTCTACAACTAACTTGGAAATTCATCCTACGGTTCTTACCCAGCAGAATCCTGGCAACTACGGAAGGGAATTCCAAGGTCTATGAGACACCTAAGACCAAGCCCAGAATTATTTAAGTATGAGCTGAAGAGAAAAAGTTGTGAGTTTACCCTTGTGACATCACTATCCAACTCTCATTATTTATCTGCAGACAAGACACGGAGAGACTTCTTGTATTTGTTATAAAATGTCATGGGAAAACCATGATACAGACTAGAGAAGCTCTCTAAAAAGATTAAAGGGAGTCAAATATAGCTTTTTGCATCTTCTAAATTTTCTGCAATGTGCACACATTCCTATTACAATGGAAAAAAAACAACTAAAAAAAATGAAAATAAGCAGGAACTGATATTGACAAGGATTGAGATCAAAGGTGATTCGTCGGCCTGGCTATGAAGAAGCTACTAGAGTTAGACTATCCGACAGTATTGCAAATCAGAACCACCCTTCTGAAAAGCAGCCTGGCAGTTATATTTATAACCTCTGATCAACTCTAGCAAATTCATCTCAAGGAAATTACTCAACAGAAAACAAAAGCCCCAAGATATTGACTGTGATGAAAACTCAGAAAGGACCTGAACTATATACCAGCTAAAGGTAGCAATAAGAATTATGACTGTGGAGACTATAAAGAGAGGTGTTTGTATTATTTAAAAAGCATAAACTGAGTGTACATTAAAATTGTAACCATGTGATTATACGTATGCATGGTGGAAAAGAGGAAAGAAATATGTAAAAAAATTCAGGCTATATAACATTGCTGAGGACTAGCCACTTTTGGCTACTGAGCATTTGAAATGTGGTAGTCCAAATTGAGTTGTGCTATAAACATATGTCTCAGATTTTGAAGATTTAGTATGAAAAAACTAACGTAAAACGTCTCATGGATACCTTTTGTGTTAATCACATGATGATAATGTTTTGGATGTATTGGGTCAAATAAAATAACATTATTAAAATCCAACTTTACCTTTTCATTTTTTGTCATGTGCTTACTAGAAAATTAAAAGTTACATATGAAGTTCATGTTCTATTTCTACTACATAGCATTGCTACCTATAATGGGATTAGGCCTATTTCTCTTCCGTACCTCGTTCTAAGAGATTCTTCTAATAATCGGCAGAAATCTGCCACTTCACAGAAGATCGATTGTTCAGAGGATGCAAAAGTAAGGTGAAGTGACATTTTCACACTGCCCTTTCCAAGTCCATAGCTTTACAGGCTTCTCCTTTACAAAGGCAGAGTGACAACGGGCAGATAACATACCAAATCCTGGATTTAGGGTATCTTCCTTCCAGTACTTTCACTAGCCCAAGAGTTCACGATAGGGACCGAAAGGGGAACGCCGAACTTGTCAGTACCAAAAGGAACAGCTTAGTCCTAAGTGATGCAGTTAGCAACACCCAAACTCTCAAGACCATAATTTAGGACACTGTCAAAGATCATAATTAAATGCAAGTAAAAACACTAGGGTTTAGAAGCATTAGAAAAGCTAACCAGATTAACAGCGTTGAATAAACTCCAAGACTCTCTTATGCTTAAACAAACAACTGCAACAACTCTAAATAGTCATTTTACCCTAAATTTCATTGTGAATTAAACTTATTCCAAATAGAATCAAATATTATGGATTTTTTAAAAATAGTTTAATACTGCTAACAGTATTCCAAATCAAGCCAAAAAATATCAGTAAAAGATTCATGGAAGAACCTTGGCAGAGGGCCATGAGCCCCATCTGCAAGTCACACATTACATATTGTTTGCACGTGATTTGGTTTTCCTTAACCCTTGGAGGCGCACGCTGGGATTTCCCCAAAGGGCTCCCAACGCTGAAGGCTCGTCTACCAGCATCAGTGGATTAATTGGGAATGGCATGCAGGGCTCCTGGGAAAAATGGTTCAGAACAAAAACTGCCTGGGGCAATTTAATTTCTCATCTCAAAAAGGCTAATTTTCAAGTTATGCAGAGCCTCGAACGCATACACAGTCTAAATCGTTCTCTCATCTGAAATCAAGGATTATAGAAAGCCAATTAATATGGGATTGTATTCTGTAAGGTTAGCCAGAAATCCATACATAAACTATCGCTTTTATTACATTAGCTGACACGAGAACCGAAACTTGTTTCTCTGAGCCATTGGTTTGAAAGAACAAGTCCACGGTGCAATCTATTCTCCTGGTCAATGGCGGGCTTCGTTTACCAAGATTATCATCCATCACAGGTCGACATGAATCCCATCAGTGTCTTCCATTATGCTCGACACCACTGTTATTTGTTTAGCAAATAATTTTTTAAACAGGCATGAAATTGCCGATGTTGAAAATAGGGCACGAGGAGGAGGAGGAGGAGGGAGGAAGAGGAAGAGAAGGAAAACACAGTATTTTTTTTCCCCAATTTAATGCATGCATGTGTAATGAAGAAAAGCCACCGTGATAGCTAATTAACTATTAATAGATGGCCAAGATCACTCCAACAAAAATTACTGGAAACTCAGTCAAATGGGAATTTTAAAGCAGAATATTCGGGAAACTAAGATAGTTTAAAGACATTGCTATTAATGTGAGCATTTAGAGAGAGAAAAATCTTCAACTATAACTGGCTAAAATTTTTTTAATTTTATAATAAGATATGCCTAACTTGGTATCTGAGATATAGTGGGCATTCAATTTGCATTTGTTAAATGAATGAGAACCTAAACATGCCCAAATATTTCAGATTAATGATAACCACTTTATTAATGGCAACTAAAACCAATAGAAAACCATCAGCCACTTCATCTGAGGTAACCAGCTTCAAAGCTGGAAATCAGATCCACCTAAAAAGAAAGCCCTCTCTCAAATGCACAGGCCATTTTGTGGGGCTAATATCCGAGACTGTTTATTCTTTTTAAAAATGTTAGAAAAAAAAAAAACTCGCAACTCTTTCCAATATTTTAAATGATTTGGCCTAAGCAGTATCAATAATAGCTTTAAATCAAGATATTTACACGGTTAACCATTTTTTCTTTAATAATTCCCTACTAAAGTCTTTCAAAGAAATTGCACGAAATAATAACATGAATGTGAAGTCCTCTCTTCGATCGACATTCTCAAAATAAATTTACAAAATGACATTTATTTGTTACTAATAACAAACGTACCCATCTACACGTGGTGGTAGAAAGGGGGAAATACACGTGTCTACACACTCCCTGGTAATCCAGCTCTGACGGACATACCAGTGGAGTCAGCCCCAGAACAGACTCTGTAACAAAAAAAAAAAAAAAATTCCCATACGGAGAATAGTATATAGAAGAATGAAGGAAAAAGTCACTTACCTGACTGTTTTCCCCTATCCACATTGAGTCCACAGAGCTAGACACATCTTTTATTGTGCACGTCACGGAGAATTCTTCCCCTTCCCTGAGAAGGTATCTTGCTTTGGACACAGACACAGCTGGTATAGCTTTGAAGGCTGGAGGGAAAAGAAACACGGCCCTCAAACGATGTGTTCTACTAGACCATGAAATTTTAACTTACCATTTTCCAGTGTAGCTTACTTTATCATCTTTTAAATAAAATACAAAGTGTGGTACTAACCTATCTGTATTACGTGCATATCTGAAGAAACCAGCAATTAAGTCACGAAGCCTTCAAGTAAATTCATTAATATTGAATGAAAAAGACAGGAAAGGTCGTTATGAGATTATGATGCTTCTAGAAAATGCTCTCTCAAAACAGGTTGAAGCCCTAGCATAGGGAAGCGGTTTTAATCTCTACGTCGACCACCTTGACGGTGTCATGAGGATATGTCCTACAACTTATTATATTCTTTTAAACCAAACAGGCATCTTTCCCATGCATTGTGAAGATACTACCTTGCTTGCTTCTGGAAACCCCCAAGTTTTAAATAATCAAACTTTCCCTAATTCCAGTTAAGTATACTTTTTTTTTCAAAAGCCTTAATAAAAACTGTACTCAAGAGCTGAATGCCAACTGGTGTTGAATTAGATGATCTCTGAGACACAAAACCTGTATTATCTTTCAGCTAGTGAAATAGTCTGCATAATGCCACAATAATAACAAGGTCCATTCTCAAACCGTTCGAGATCTCAGATCAAGTAACACCTTTCCTTCTCAGATCTTGAACAGTTTGAGAATGCATTAAAATTAATCAGCTAAAGAGAAAGTCAATTCACATGTCAACAGTAAATCAAAGGTTGCTTCTCAGCCTTTTGGCTAAAGTCAAGTGTAAATCAAAGAATGAATACTCTGTATGCTAATCCTTGCAACCAGTGTGATTGAAGCCTCCCAGTGGGTTTCTCTTGGACGGAATATTGGTGCAAGGAAGAAACTTCGGGGTAACCAAAGTCGGCCCAGTCTACATGCCGATCTGTGGCAGGCACACCTGACTCTGCCAGAGGCAGCCATGGGCCCGCCACTGGGTCAGGACAGTAAAATAAAGAATTCACGTGCAGCTGACATTACTTTGAAGCTGGGGGAACCACTGAGGACCCTGCTCCCAACTGACTACACTCAGGTGCACCAGCAAGGACAGAGAAGTCTTCTTAGACAAGCAAGTTCTCGACTCCCAGAGGAAGGTGAGAAAGGGCCAGTACCTGGCCTCACTTTCAGGATGATTTTTTCCGACAGCACCGCCTTGCCCTTGTGGTCGGCAGAGCAATGCAGGCAGAGCCGATGGTAGGCGCGTTTCACGCTTCTGATGGTGATGCCGGCCTTCGGATCAGGGACAAACCTCAGGTCCTTGGGAAGAGGTTTCCCCTGGCAGCCCTTGAGGGAGTAATTGGTCACCTCTGGGTCTGTCAAGGGACAGCGGACCAGCGTATCGGTGTCTTCTTTCCCGTACAAGGACCGGTGAACAAGGAAGAGCTTCTCGGGATCTACAAGCATATCAAAAATCAGTAGTTTGAACGCCTGGTCTCAGACATGGAGAACATTCTTAAAAGATCTAAAACCTAAGATCTACCTAAGATCTAGTGGCCCAAATGGCTGTTGACCTTTTTCTCTGCAAGCAAAAGCAAAATTTGTCCAAACAGTACCGACAAGCGAGAGTTAACATTAATTAAACACTTTCTACATCTCAGGCTTGGACCATACACACTTTATCACATTTAATCTTCAAAACACCCCATATGATCAATACTATCATTATCACCACTTCAGAAATAAAACCGAGGTCTGGAAAAAGCAACTTTCTGGAAAAAGTGACATGACTTGGAAACAGCTGAGGGGAACTCAAACCCAGATCTGACTGACACCAAAATTCGAGTTCTTACGACCCTGTGAATATTTTATTACAAAGGTGACTCTTTTTCTACAACAGGTGATACTCCAGGGATCATCAGCAAAGAATAAGCCAGTCTGACGCTCCCTGGGGAGGGCAGGAAAAGGTTTCCTGTCCTCTGACGCCTCTGAGTGGGACCTTTCCCAGTTTCTAGTCTCCAGAGGCTAAGCTTCGGAAGAGAATCTAGAAACCTCTCGCCAGGCCACTCAGAACAAATAACACGTGGGCCTCACTCCATGCATATTCTTCGAAAGAAATGTGCAAATAAAACTTCCGGAAATCAAGTAATTTCAAATGCACGAGGGGAGCTTGTGGGTTTCAGGAATCAGCGGCAAATACGTGAGTCCAAGCCAGGGTACCTGTGACGAGGGGGGACACTATTAACCACTACGCAGGACACCAGGGACAGCCTGGGAGTGACTCCGGCTGACCGCGGCCTCACACAAGCAAGGACAAACCCGATCCTGCATATACAATATGCCGCCAGCCCCACCGTGCGAGGACAACGCAGATACGTGTTCAGGCCGACAGATTACATTTAAAATCAGTTTCTCAACTGTCCCTTCCATCTAGAAATCGGGCGTCCCACTAAAGTGCATTGGACATCATTGAAACAGGCATCCGTTCTGTCGTTCACTTTTGACCAATTTTGAAAAACAGTTTCCCAAAATGAATCACACATCTCCCAGCCTTATTAACTTATTCTGCAAATAAATCACTTCCCAATGGCTGAACTATGTGTGTGCGGGGTCCTAGGCCATCGTGAGTTATTTTTCCGTCTACACTTGCTCCTACAACGATGGTCCTCTTTCTTTCATGGCTGTAACACAGACCACTTAAGTGTCCCAACACCTTAAGTCAGCAATAACTGAGGATAGTTCTAAGTTACACAAGATGACGTCTCCTACAAGGAAAGTTGGTGAGCTCTGTTAGAGTGATTTGATCTGGCTGCTTTGGCAGTTTTCCTTTATTTCTTCAGCTGTCAGGACACTTCATCGCCACCTGGAAGTCACAGAATACCTTCTTCAGTGCCAAAGAACAGCACATGGTTTAGCTCAACCATCACAGAGCCATACCCTGAAACGAAGCTGCGGTTTGTCAGTGTACCCATTCGGGAAAGGACGACCGACCGGACCGAGCTGACAGGCATAGTCAATTTTGTGCACCCTTCTTTATAGCGGACGTGTCAGTTGGCTTTATTAACCCTTGAGAGAGCACGCTAGAATTTGCTCAATCCTGGCTCCCCAACAACAATAACGTGAGGAAGACAGAGCAGATAATCTTATCCAAATAATGCGGCGAGGAAACCGAGACTCTTGAGGTAGCTCAGATCTCCAATCTAGGAAAAATGCAACCATTTCTTGCTCGCAATACCATGGATAAGGCCTCTTACCTCCGGTCTGTTTCAGCGGCAGCCCCAGTCCAAGGACAACCAGGACTAGAAACCAGGACTCTATCTCTGCTCCTGTAACTTGGGCATACCCCTTAAGCTGCCAGTAGTTCAGATTTTATATCAACCGAAAGATACACCTCAACCCAGCACACCTACTCCTGACGAGGCTATTAAAAGCACAAACACAGACAAATCGCTGAATTTGTCCCAGGAAATAAGTATAGAAATCCAACTCTCATATTTCTTTTTCTTTGGCTTCTAAGAGGTCACAATTTTTGAGATGAATCAGCTCTACAAAGGACCTATGACAGACATGTGATGCTTAGCTGACCACATAATTTTTCTGGAATTTACTCCCTACGAGTGAGCCAAATCTTTTGAAGTGTCTGTCTTGGTTAGAGCTTTAGAGGCCCTTTGGTTCCCAGAAGTGTTTTTACTAAGTGGGAGTATCTAGTATCTTACGGCATTAAAATGCAGCTTTCCCAAAGGGCCTCATTGATTCTAAGGGTTTACTCAGAGCACCAGCACAAATGGTCTAAACCTACTGTAATCTCATTAGGGAGAGCATCACAGTCTCGCAGACCTCCAGCTGGGGCCATACCCAAAGCCACTCCGTATCAAAAGATGGGGAAACCAGCAAAGAAACATGTGTTTTACGCTTTCCAGACCTAGCCAGTACTATTTTATCTATGGCTCAGTCATCCAGATGCCATCCACAACTAAGAACAGGGTATTAAGTTTTCTAGAGCGTAGCAACCCAGAAAGCCAAGAATTTACCTCTAACAAACACATAAATGGAACTGCTTAAGCCTCCTTCATTGGTGCACGTGTATTTGCCCGTGTTGGTGGCCTCCGCTTTTTCTGTGACCCATTCATGGTGCTTATTCTCATTCATGTCATCCAGGATCTCAAAAGTCCATTTGACAAAGCCGGGATCGGTGCATAACAGCCTGATCTCGTTGCCAACGGTGACTATTAACTCTGGTTTTGCTGGATGGATGGATGGTGGAGACAGTCGCCCTGGACTCACAGATGGTTGAGAAGAGCCTGCCAAGAAAAACAAGAATCATGTTCAGTAGGAGCTTCTTCCTTGGCGAAATAAAGCACTTCTTCCAATGCTGAGTTCCATCTTCTGTGTACTCTACAATAAAAATAGGACAAGGCTGCCCTGCTATTTCTGGCTAGAGAGAGAGCTCTGTCTAAAGTTTCTTAAGTTCATCCAGAAAATTAAGTTATTTTCTGCAACCTTCAATTAATCCTGAGGGTCACATTTGGTGTCTAAGCCAGAATGCTGGACGCCATGGCCTTCTTTGGGTTAAACATAGAACTAGGTCAAGTGTCCATTCGGAATATGGGCCATCGTCATGGCATGGGCATGCGACGCTTGGCTTAGAAACTACAGAAACAAAATTTCACACTATGGGGAAAAAAAAAACAACTGTTGGCCTGTCACTCTTTTGGCAGAATGTACATGACCACGACATAGCTTGTCTTTTTCTTAAGCTTAGTGAATTCAGTTATTTCTCTGCAATTCTCCTTACATGGCAGTGTTGATCAAAAGGAGAACTATTCACAAATCTCCAAACACTAAGGCAGAAAGCGACAATCCCATTTTTTAAAGATCAGTCCACGAGATATTTTGTGGCCTATGCTGAGTTTCAACCTGATCAACCTAATGCCTAGATAGGTTTCCTAAATAGGAAACTAGTTTATCTAGTTTATAATGGTGCCAACTTTAGATGCCGAATAAGACACTTGAACCTCAGAACATTTACAGTGGCCAATTCATTCATTCCTGCGTGCATCCACGTATCCAAATATCTGTTGATTGATTACGATCAACAAAAGCATCATGCTAGGTGCTGGGAAAAAGTCCACGTGGGTGTTACACGTGGTCCTTACACATACTTGAGGTCTTAAAGAACAAACACAAAACACAGCTACAGTGTCAAGCTGAAGAAAAGAGGTGGGCTGGACCTTGACCATATCAGAAGAGGCAAAGGAGAAGAAGGAGAAGGAGGAAGCATGAAGAAAGGGCTGGCACTGGAGCCTCATCCAACAGATGAGGCCTTTGGAGCTGTAAAGAAACCAGCCTGGCTGGAAAACAGGCTCCCTGGGGAGAAGCGGGGAGGTGAGACTCAACGTCCGGGTGTAAATACTGGGCTGTACCTCAGGGACCACGAACACTCACTGTGGATTTTTCAGCAGAAAAGAGGCGTGCACAGTGAGACACCAGAGAATCAACCAGATCCAAGGAAATGAGTGGAAAGCGCTGGTCTACAGGCACAAGTCACGAGAACCTACAGTAAGGATCCCGAACCAAGAGGAAGAGATGCAGCAGATGGTCGGAGAAAGAACACGAGAACGGTCACAGGGAACGGTGGCATGAGAAGGCAAAAGGTTGAGTCGGGGACAGCCTGAGTTAGGGGCAGAAGGAAGGGTCTCTGGGTGCGGTGGAGGGGGGCAGGAAGATGTCAGGATTCCCCGGGGGCTTTCTGTCACCTCTGTAGGGTCGTGGGGGACACGGTGCACGCACACCGGATGTGTGATCTGTGCCACCTTCCACACACATACAGGGCTGGAGACAAGGACTGACCCGAGTTCTTCAGAAGGAGCAAACGCCATCCCAGCGGGTGGGACAGGAGAGGAGGGACCTGCTCACAGGTGCCACCTGGTCGGTGCACAGACTTCTCTGCAGTGCACTGCCTGCGACCTGGAGTTCATGGTCGTGGGACAGTGATGACCGGTGAAGCTAAAAACCAGGGTCAGGTCATCAGAGGAAAGGGTTACAGAAAAAAGGAGGAACCAACCAAGCGTCAATTTTTTTTATTTCTTTTTTAATCAGCAGACTTTAAGATCCACCCATCTCAAAGAACTCTTCCAGCCAAGAGAAAGTGGGAAAGAATCACGACAGATGTAAGAGAAGAACCAGCAGGAAGGAAGGGAGAGTGGTTAAAGCAGTGCAGCAGAAACCTTCAGAGAGAGGGTGGTGGTTCTCAGGGTGGATGCCACAGCAGGTCACAGGGCACGAACAAAAGTCCCCCATCTAGTTACAAAGAGATCACTGGAAATCCAAGAGCACAGTTTCAGTTGAGCGGGAGTGCCCCGTGCCCCGGGGTTGCAGGCTGCGACTGGAGACCTCTCCTTGGATGGCCACGGCAGTGCGAGACACGCCAATAAATCTGGAACCAAAGGAGGCTGAAGGGTAAAGACAACAGGAGCCCTACTCGCCGTGTGACCTTGGAAGGAAAGTCTGCAGACAGGGACAGAACGGAATGCTACGGGAAGGCCGGGACTGCTCCTGCAAGCGTGTGCACAGAGGACCAGTCTCGGTTCTGTTTCCTGCCCAGGCAAGCATCTCGCCCGGTGGGATCAAGTGTGGCCCCTTGTGTCAGGCAAAGTACAGTAACAGTGAGGTCAGTTACAATCATCAAGTGGTATTAAGCACCAACCACATGGGGAAGAGAGAGGCTCCCTGTGTGCGCGAGGCACAGCATCCGAATGGAGCAGACAGAACGCGGACACGGAGAGGCCAGGGTCACGGACGCGGAGAGGCCGGGGTCACGGACGCGGAGAGGCCGGGGACACGGACGCGGAGAGGCCGGGGTCACGGACACGGAGAGGCCGGGGTCACGGAGAGGCCGGGGACACGGAGAGGCTGGGGTCACGGACACGGAGAGGCTGGGGTGACGGACACAGAGAGGCTGGGGACACGGAGAGGCCGGGGTCACGGACACGGAGAGGCCGGGGTCACGGACACGGAGAGGCCGGGGTCACGGACACGGAGAGGCCGGGGTCACTCCCAGAGTCATACAAAGCATTAGATAACGAAAACGGTGGCAGCAGTAAGTAGAGACGCTATTATTTCAATTATTTATCCCTTTTTATAAAAAGCAGTAGTTCCAAGTGAGTATGTGTGACACTGATAGTAAATCTGACCCAAAACTGTTTCAAGCATTTGTATTGCAACATAGCTCAGTCAGTTCCACTCTCTCATGAGTCAATCCTAAGGATGCAGATGGATAATCACAACCCAGTCACACAGACATCGCTGACTTCCCGCGACCCTCCCAGCCAGTGCGGGAGGTCCTAGGAGTGTGACCTAAGGCAGATCACCCCACCTCTGTGTTCCAATGTCCACAACTGGAAAATGAGGATGGAATACCCCCAGCTCAGAGAGATGTTTCAGGAACCAAGTGAAGTGATACCCGCAAGGAGCTTCAGAGAGGACCGGGCAGTTTTTAATAAACGCGACTACAGAAAGGCAGTGAGGTGTTTCAGCACAGTAAGCGAGAGCGCGGCTCTGAGTCAGGACGTCTGGATTTGGACCCTGGCTGTGCCGCTTACGAAGCGTGTAGCGCTTGGGCAAGTTACTACTCAGCTCTGCCTCCGTTTCCTCACCTGTAAAGTGGGGACAGCACTGTAACAGCGCCTATTTTATAAGGCTGCAGTGTAAAGCGCTTAGCACTGTGCTGAGACACATGGAGAACACACGATCGATGCTAAGATGTAGTTTTTCTAGAAACTTCTCATCAAGCCATCTTTCCTCACAACCTCCCCCCTGCGCCCCTCCCCCGCATCATCATGTCCCTTTCCACCCCTGCTGCCCTCCCCAGGTAGCCAACCGCCACCTCACGGAGATAACACCCTCTCCTAAGGGGTCTCCCCGCACCCTCCACCCCTCCCCGCTCATCCCACCTCGCAACCCTGAGGTCCATCAGCTGAAAATGCCACCGTTTTTACCAATCCCACCCCCAGCCTCAACAACCCTAACAGAGGCAGCAGCAGCAGCTAACAGGGACGTCACGTGCAACTCGAAAAGCACTTCCATGCGATCAATTTCCAGCTGCTCTGCTCAGACCCAACCAGCCTCTTCTCTGGCCAACAGACTAAGGATGCTGAGAACATTCTTCAACCCTTGCCATGCCCATCTTTCAGCCTAGGACACACCTACCGTACCAGGCACCTCCTTGTCATGGGGAAAGCCCAGCTGAAGGCCACTCTCCCCTCGTGGGTGCTGCTCCAGGTGGTGACAACCTGTCCTCACGAGGTCCCTTTGGCTTGTACCGATGCTCGGTAGCGTTCTATGTCTAGACACCCACTCCAAGGTCTCAGAGCCCTCAGGTAAGGATCCTAAATTATACTTCTCCCTGTACCATGCACGCCCTTCAATCCCTGAACATACAAAAGATTGAAGAGAAGGCAGGCTCCTAAACATCCCGGCCCTATAAGAGACATCAAAATTCTATGTCCTATCCCCAGAAGACGACCTCGGTCAATTCTGCTGCTCTACAAGAAAATTGTGGCTTAAATTCATTAATTAAAAAGGCTATGGAGAGCTCCAAAAAAAAAAGGGGGGAGGGGTCTCTAAATTGGAGATCATTAGTTTATGCTGTACTTCCAGAATTTTAAAAAAATAAAGTTTTAAAATAATCATCACCACAAGTATTCAGGGTTTTATTTTCAAAATAAACGATTTGTAAGTTCAACCCTCAAACTCACCTTATAAAATGAAAATAGAGCTTTTATTACGGTGAGATTGAGGGTGATGTTTATTCTCTTTTTTCTAAACTATCTTGAATATTGCTATGATAGTCTCACAATAAGAAAAGTAAAGATTCATGGTTTTTTTTTTAAAAATAAAAGAGTACAGATTCATATTAAAATAACACCTTTCAAAAAGGTATTCCTCCTGAGCTTTGAAATTGCTCTGAAATTACATTTTGAAATATGTCGGGTAGATAGCAAGTTCTCAACAAACGTTTGTTGAATTGTGTTTTATCTACACCAGGACTTTTTGCATTAGCAAATGTACTTCCCTAATTGTGTTAGGCTAAGGTTAATGTTAAGAGTTGTTTTCTGTTCCCCAAACACGTGTTAATTAATGAGCCAAAAAAA